>JBBYHH010196548.1:0-13568 GCA_038382905.1 Daphne laureola | reverse complement strand
GATCTCTGACTTCGGTCTTAGATCTTGACAGTTGAGTCTAAGACTAGTTATAAGGTAGCGGTAGAGGTGTGCAGGTTTTAGGATTGTGCAACGGTTCCGTGCGTCCTTTGGACCACCAAACCCGATGATGTCTAAGGGATGTGTCATGGTTCGCGTGTCCTCGGACCCGAACTATCTGGGTGCGACACAATGTGTCATGGTTCCGTGAATCGGATCAACCACCAAACCCTCTGTTTATGACACAGTTATGGGATTGGTTCTGTGCATCTTCTCGACCACAAATCCTCTGATTCTGTATTCCGTCTGCTTGGTTCCATGAGTCTTCAGACCACCGAACCCTCTGATTCTGCTTCTGATATGGGATTGGTTTCGTGGGTCACCACGACCACGAACCCTCTGTTTCTGTTTCTACACTCTGTATTCTGATTTCTGATTTCTGATTTCTGATTCTGTACTCTACTTGGTTTCGGGTGTCTCTCTGAGCACCGAACCTTCTGTTTCTGTTCTGTTTCAGCCTTTAGGGCGATGATGACGGTTAAAGGGGTCCTAGACCCTCGCTGGTACCAAGGGTCTGAAATATCTGAGTGTCTGAGTGTGTCTGTCAATGAAGTTAGTCTGTACTCTTTACTGTGGATCTATGACAGTTCCATAGCTAAAGAGGCCGTCGTGCTGTGTGGGATGGATAAGACTGTATGTCTGTTTCTGATTCTGATATTATGTATGATATTGAACTACATATTTGTATCTTTTGACATGGTCTTTACAGGTTACGCGAAGAAAACCTCTACTTCTACCTAAACTCTTATTGGGTTCTTTAGGGAACTCATCCTTTACTTTAAACATTTCAGGAGCATCTGATTCTGGACCTGCGAAGTAGCGCCGCACGGTCACTTGTGTTTTTGTACCTAGAGGTACATTAGCTCCTTCTATATTCTGTGTTTAAAGTTAAGGCTAGAATAAGTATCTGGAAAGCAATAGCGATTTTCTGTATGGGTTATCGATCTGGTTGAACTGTTATTGGTCTGTTCAGGTACATTAAGTATATGACTAATGGTTTGTCATTCTGTATTACAGCTAGCAGTGCAGCATCAGTGGACCGGGCTTTGTCGGACAACCTTGACCTGACACTCGGATCTTAGTGTATGTATTTTTGGCAGCTTATAGCAGCTCTGTAGCATAGATTGCACAATCATGTGGACATGTAAGAATAGATAAGGACTGTTGTAAGGATGATTCTGTTTATGTATGAGATTTCATTGTCGACTGCTGTGTGTTTATTTTATCGGGAAGTGCTTGCCTGAGGTAGCCTTCTTTCGGAGCATCTGGTCTGAGCTGAGCTCAGTATATCTTCTATCTATTTGGTATTCTGTTTTGCAGGAGCAAGAAATGCTTCTAAGGTACGTTCTGACTTCTGCTTGTTTGGACCGACTACGTGGGTTTCCCACACTATTGTGTTGCGTTTTTACAGGTCTGTCGCATCGCCGCCCTCCGACCCCGCGACCACTTTCCACCGGGCCGTGTGTACAGGGGGTGGTGTGACATATGCGCTTGCCCTTACTAAGTACCTTTCGAGGACTCACCCCCTTATTAATCATCTTTTTCAGGAGCTACTGATCAGCACCCAGCGGGTTAGTCAGCGCGGCTGATATTGTTTGGTACCTCAGGTACATATTGTTATTCCTGATCTAGATTTATGTTTGCAGGGGTAGTCCCGATCGGTCTATTGTATTGTGTATGAGTATGAAACTGGAACAACTAACGGTTTAAGTTTTATGGTAACAGTAGCAGCGGTAGCTTGCAGTCTTTTGGGACATTGACGCAAGCAGAATAGGTATTTTGGCTATCTAGTTATTTTGGCTCTGTAGGGTAGTATCCATGCACAATTACATCAGATGATTGTATATTTTGTGGAACTCCGCATCCAACGAAGTGGGTGGTAGTTCCTCTCTGATGTATAACTTCAAATTCTGTATTAATCGCGCGATATTTCTGTAAAACCACTAACGTGTTTTCGGGTGCAGGTTTAGGCAGTAAGTAAACTAGAATGCCTTAAAACCTGAATAACACGTTAGAAACTTAAGTTCGGAAAAAGTTTTAAAAATGGGCGGGTTTTGGAACCGCAACTTTTGACGAACTCCATTCTGGCGTCACTAGCTGCCTCGATTAACCGTTTTCGCATAATTTCTGACAAGTATCATGGAGGGGCGATGAAAAAGCATGTCATGTGAGAGTGAATCCATACATGGTATAAAGTACTCCATGTTTTCATGATCATGACATAAAATTTCAAATGAAAAAATGTAACGTGTTTTCTCTACTAATAAATACAACTCAGAAATATAGACAGGATAATCAACATGCTCATGATTCTCATTCAACACCAGACATTCAATGAAGTAAAGCATGACAAGGTCAAAGAAAACCAATAAAGCTCTTTACAAAAAATATTCAACATAGATTATGAGCCCAACACTCATATATATAGGAAAACCTAAAGAAAAAAAAGCCCATAACCTAAAATTAAATCTAACTAGGTAGGAAGGGGTAAAATGGGTAGTTCAGGGTAGAATAATTAGAATAAACCCGGAGGTGTCAGAACGTGGCAGTGCATGGCGCCTGTATGCGCCACTGTGGTGCACAAAAACAACACCGGGAATGGCCGTGGTGCCATTTGGACGCGCCCTCGTGACGCATGAAGCGGCGCCGGTGATGGCCTTGGTGCGGGAGATCGGCGCCCTCATGGCGCATGAAAACAACATCGGCTTTGTGCGTGGCACTGGGGAACGGCACCGTGGAGGCGCGACGAAGATGCGCCCTAGTGGCGTGGGAAAGGTGCGCCAGGGTTTGGCGACGGCGTTGGTAAACGGCGGCGCACGAAAGTGGCACCATGCCCGTTTGCCAAGTCCCCTAATTGCACAATTTTGAATTTTTCTCCTCTATTTTCCTTTTTGGTGCAATTAGGTCCTTCTGAGATTATCTGATGCTCAGTCTCCTTTCCGTTTTGCGTGATATTAGAGCGCATTGAGCTCCTTTTCACCTTCAAATGTACGAACCTATAAATCTTTGAAATTCATAAGCAAAGTGCGCATTTAACAATAAAAGCAGGCAATATCGATGAATTTCATGCTCTAAACATGGCAAAAAAGTGTACGTTTTGTACATTGATCACTCACCCACATCTTTCATTTCAAAGTTCTTAGAGAGAAACTTCTTTACATCATGCAACAAACCAACATCATTAGCAGCAATCAGAATATCATCAACATATAGGACTAAAATAACATACTTGCTCCCACTGATCTTCATGTAGATACATCGATCAACGGTGTTTTCTACAAAACCATAATATGTAATGGTATTATTAAACTTTAGATACCATTATCGGGAAGCTTGTTTTAGTCCATATATTGATTTCTTTAGCTTACACACCAAATTATCCTTTCCTTTGATTGAGAATCCTTCCGGTTGGTCCATATAAACTTCATGTTCCAAGTCACCATTCATAAATGCGGTCTTTACGTCCATTTGGTGAAGCTCCAAATCATAATGCGCCACCAAAGTCATAATAATTCTCAAAGAGTCCTTTTTTTAAACTGGAGAAAAGGTTTCTTGGTAATCAATGCCATCTTTATGAGTGTAACCTTTGGCGACAAGTCTGGCCTTGTACCTTTTGATGTTACCTTCTGAGTTTCGCTTGGTCTTAAAGACCCATTTATAGCTGACTCATTTGGATCCTTCGGGTAACTCAACAAGGTCCAAAAATTTATTGTCATCCATTGATTTCAACTCTTGTTTCATGACATTTAACCACTTTTCAGAATTATCACAATTCATGGCTTCTTTGAGAAAAACTGGATCATTACCAATGCTCAAGTCACATTCATGTTCAAGTGAGTAAACCACATAGTCATCCGGAATAGCTGGTCTTCTTTACCTTTCAGACCTTCTTAATGTTATTCCTTGTGGTTCACCTACCACTTGATCATTCATAACTTGTTCATCATTAGCTGGCTCATTAACTTCATGTTCACCATATGAGTTTGGAGCATTATTTTGTTGTTCCTGAATGTTGTGTGGTCATGATATAACAAGAGGGACAATAACTTGTGAAGAAATATCAGGTGTATCATTTTCTACCCAAATTTCTTAAAGATCCACGTTTCATGGTTCTCCGCTCCCACTGAACTCACCATTCTCAATGAACTGAGCATTACTAGACTCAACAATTCTCGTACTATGGTTAGAAAAATAAAATCTATACCCCTTCAAATTTTCAGGATAGTCAATGAAGTAACCACTAATGGTTCTTGCATCAAGCTTCCTTTCATATGGATTATAAATCCGCACTTCTGTCGGGCAACCCCAAATGTGAAGGTGCCTTAAACTAGGTTTCCTTCCCGTCCACAGTTCATAAGGTGTCTTAGGAATTGCCTTACTAGGAACCCTATTCAGAAGATATGTAGCAGTCTTTAATGCATGCATCTATAATGAAAAAGGTACTTTATTACGAATTATCATGCTCTTAACCGTGTCAATAAAAGTACGGTTCTGCCTTTCAGCCACACCATTTTGTTATAGTGTGTCAGACATTGTATACTGTGCACAAATACCCCAACTTTCAAGGAATTTTTCAAATGGACCTTTATTTTATCCGTTCTCGTCAAATTTTCCATAATATTCACCACCTCTATCTGACCTCACCACTTTCACTTTTCTATCTAACTGCCTTTCTACCTCATTAATGAATACTTCAAGAGCATTCATTAATTGAGACTTTTCATGCTACAGATATATATAACAATATCGTGAGAAGTCATCAATAAAAGTGATGAAATAGCTTTCACCTCCCCAAGATGAAACATCAAATGGACCACAAATATCGCTGTGTATCAACTCAAGGAGTTGACTGCTTCTTATGGCTGGATTCTTACATGTGTTTTTCATTTACTTGCCTTTAATACAATCGACACACACATCCCAATCCTTAAAACCAAGTTGAGGTAAGATTTCACTTTTCATCAACCTTAACATCATTTCCTTGGATATATGACCCAACATTTTATGCGACAAGAAAGTAGAGCATTCATTATGTGCGCTATGTTTACTACCTGTAGTATGCTTAATATGAAACAAAGATTCAATAAAATTAACATCAAGATTGAAACGGTATAAACCATCAAACAAAGTACCAGAACCATAATAGCACTCTTGTTTGAATAACGAAAACATAACATTTCCAAACTTAACAATAAATTCTAAATCATCCAACTTTCCAATAGAAATTAAGTTTCTAGCATATTTAGGTACATAGAGACACTTTTCTAGATCCAGACATCGTCTAGTGTCCAAAATCAATATGTACGTCACAATGCCCTCTATTCGTGCTTTCATTCTGTTTCCCATAAACAAGAACTTTTCAGTTCTGCTTATAGGCTAGATTGTAAGGAATCCCTGGATTACATGTAAGACATGAGTAGTCGCACCAGAATCTAACCACCAGGTATTATTAGGCACTTTAACAAGGTTTGATTCGAAACATATAGAAACATAATATGTACTTTTCTTTTCAAACCATGCCTTTATTTTTGGACAATCAATCTTGAAATGACCAATCTTATTATAGAAGTGACATCTCTTTTCTTTATGGATTCCACCATCAACAACTTTCATGGAGGCTTTGTCCCTTTTCTCGCCCTTTCTACCCGGCTTACCCTTACTACTAGATCCTTCATGAACCGTGAGATGGGCAGAATGATCCTTCAATTTCTTCAACCTCCCTTCCTCCTGGACTAACATGGCCTTTATTTCCTGAATGTTCTATTTTTCCTTAATGGTGTTGTAATTCACCTGGAACTGACCAAACTCAGGAGGAAGAGAGTTCATAATGAACTATACTAAGAAGGACTCACTCACATTCATACCCAATGATTTCAACTTTGCTGCCAGATTCATCATGCCTATTACATGATCATGAATGAGTTGTGACCAATCAAATTTCTTGGTTGTCAGCTCACTCATCAGGCTCCCCACAATGGACTTGGCAGTTATATTCGATTGTGAGTATTCTTTCACTTTCATCACAAATTCCCTTGCATTGTCTGTTTTGGGGATTGATGGCTTAACATTTTCAACCATCGTTATTCGCATCAAATTCAAACTGATTCTATCAAACCATTCTCATGTCTCATAATGGGAATGTTCATCATCAGTACTAGTCTCAGTAATGGTTGCAGGCTTTTCGTCCGAAATAATAGCTAGGTCTAAATCCAGAACACCTAACTGGAACTGAATTTGTTTGAACCATTCAACATAATTAAGCCAATTGAACTTGATCATTCCACTACCCATAGCGAACACATTAGAAGAAACTGAAAACATTACACAAGCTCATACATTAATGTTTTGAGTCTTTAATGGATTCAAACAAAGATATAACTTGAAACATGTATCTAAGTTCACCTTTGGGTGACAACTTAATACACAAAATCAATCAATAATGATGCTAATACAAAACTTGGATAGACAATCAATCATACTCATCAACATGCATGATATCTTTGGATATACAAACACATCAACCAAGTAAGTCGATAAGTCACTTTAGTGTCATTAATTACAAGCAATGGTCCACCTTTGGGTGACCTCCTAGCATTAATGACCTCAATTGCTCACTTTACATTTATGTCATTTAGTAGCATCACAAGCATGAACAATTAAACATTACACAATTAATCATCTACAATACTTTATGAGAAAGACCACTTTGGTGACTAACATTCTCTACCTTTAATAGACATTTAATTGAGTAACATCATGATTTCATTCTTCCAATGAACAAATTAAATGTATAATTAACCCTCCAAGGTAGGTCACTTTGGTGACTAACAACCTTTACTTTCAATAGGCATTTAATTGGTAATATTTTAATCATCATGTGAGATTTAATTCTTACAAACATCATGTTAATTCGAATGAATAACAGCGGAAGCTTCAGTCATTCAAAGAGTAAAATTAATACTCATCAATTTTCATATTCAAGGAACAGAGATCTATTCACAAAATGAATTTACATAAATATATGCTTATGTTTCTAAGCATAAAAACAAAAGGCAATAATTTCATATTGCTTGATCAAATAATGTGAATGACAAACACATGCCTTTGAGAAAACAAGAATACGTTTAACAAAAATCTGAAAGTTGCTTTGTTTACCAAAGTCAAGATACACATCACAAAACCATACGCATGCGATCTCAACATTCATAATCAGAAAGCATCATTGCACCATCCACGTAGCTCTACTAGGTAAAGTTGAACAAAAGTAACAAATTAATATTTATACCGAAACAACAAATCGATAAACAAGTTCCACCCAGATTCTTGCACCGAAACAATAAAACCATAATCAAAAAATCAAATCGTTATTAAACCTAGTTCTGATACCAATTGTTGGATTATTTATTTTCAATCCATCATAAAATAACATAGTTCTAACGAGATTGATTTGCACAAATTAAGTACAATAATTAGGACTAACCTCGGTCCATGCTTTTCTTGATTTTCTGAGAAGAACCCAAACTTTAAGTGTGACTTCTACCCTCTCTTCATTCTCCCTTCCGTGCATTCTTTGATGGTGCCGAACGTATTATTTTCTGTTATGTGTGGTGGTGGTGGTTAGGTTAATGTCATTACCCACTATTTATAAATGAGAGGGTAGGGAAACCTAATCTCAATCTAATTTTAATTCTTAATCCCAATAGCCATCATATTGGGTCCAGTTCAATTAGAATTAGCCCATTAGTTACATGAGCCACATTAATGAAATTATTAAAAATAATTTAACATTCCATTGGTAATTGGAGATTCAGGCATTGTTGGGTGATGGTGGCTTCAGTGGTTCTGGAGGCTGTCTCGGTGGCTTAAGGCAAGGGACGCCTTGAATTCTAACCATTATCATATTTTCAATTACTCTGCATACCCTGTTGACTGATCTCATGCTTCTACTTAGTCTCTTGATAAGATTGTATGATACTAGATCAACTACAATCTGTTTGTTGTGTTGGGTTTTTATGCTATTTATTTTTATCGTCAATTGACTATGAAACAAATTGTGATTTGTTGCTCTAAATGTCCACTAGAAAGGACGCCTTTTGGCTGCTCACTTTCTCCATGCCCTTTGCTGTAATTTTTTTTTCTTCATGAATGCCCTTTGTTGTAATTTAATCTATACACAAATAAGATTTTTTGTGACATGCAAACTCTTAAGGTGATGGAGGTGCTTAGCTGTCCGCGAGATAGCTTGGTGAGCAAAAGATCATTGTCTAGTCCTTCACTGTTCTGATCTGTTGAAGCTAAGGATTGAGATCAAATAATTTGAGAGGAAATTGAACCCAAGGATGTGGGAGAGATGAGAATGTGAGAGAGATGGTTTGTTTGTATTTTTTAAAACTTGAGAGTCTAAATAGTGTAATAAGAAAAATTTAATGCATAATCATTACTGTACCATTCATATGAAAGGGTAAAATTGTCAAATATTGACAAAAAAGTCCTCAATTGAAGCAAAACCAAAGCAAAAAGGCTCAAATAGAACAAAATCTTTAATGTTGACTAAAATAGGACACTTTTAAAAACTAAGGGATTAAAGTTAGAGTTTACTCATAGAAGTTCGATAGGAGTGAAATTGGGTGAAGCAAATTTTGGAGCTGAGTGGACATGTTAATGTGGGTTGTGTGTGAAAAGATCTTGGTCGTCAGTTGGTGGAAGCAACAACTAAGATCTTACTGATCAGTTGACAGTCTTGTGCAATCAAGATTATCGCTCTTTTCCAAAATCTGGTACTGTCGGTGATGGCGGAGGAAGGTTGGGGAAGAAGAACACCAGTTGCAATTTGAAAGTACTGGAAAAAAAAATTGAATCAAAAAATTGAATTAAAAGTTTAGGGAGTAAAACATTAGATTTAGAAGAAAATTAGGTGAAAATTTTAGGGAAACAAAACTATGAAGATTAAATGTATATTTTTTCCTAACATTATTATGTCACCTCATCATTTTAAAAGGGTAAAAACATAATATTGTGAAGAAGCGTTAAAACTAACAGTCCAACTGAACGCAAAAGGACCAAAATAGGAGATGGTACCTTCGGATAAGACCTAAACATGATAAATTCTTAAAATATGATCAAAACAAGGTAATAATTATTTTTACGGGACTACTAACAAAATTTACTCATATAATTAAGGTAATTAGTTGTTATAAATCAAGTTAGGCATGTAATCTCCATAATTAAGAAAATCAATAATTAAAAATCGGTGTCATTAACTATCATATTTAATGCTCGATAATAATAAGTTGCAGATCTGAGGTGGCGCCTATATAGATATTAGGTGTCTTCACCACAATGCATCATTCACCTTAAATATTTTTTGTAGTTATTCTATATTAATATTTAATATTAGATATGTTGACCTTATTATGTATGAGGCTGTCTCTAAACACATGATGCATGGCCCCTGTGGCAATACAAACCTGCGTTGTGCTTGCATGAGCAACGGAAGATGCTCAAAGCGATACCCGCAAAAATCTAGCTGGAGACATCAGTGGGTGTTGATGGTTTCCCAACATATCGTCGAAGACCCACCTGTCACACCGTTATGAAGAATGGAGTTAAGATAGATAATACATGGGTTATCCCGCACAATATCGATTTGGTTGTTAAACATGATTGTCATGTGTGCGTTCAGAAGACCAACCGTGACATGTGTGTCAAATATTTGTGGAAGTACATGCATAAAGGGACCGATAAGTTTGTTCATTATAGAACATTCTTGTGATGGGGTACAAAGAAGTCAACAAGTGCATATGGATCATATTGATGAGATCAAACAATACATGGACTGCCATTTTGTTAGGGCGTCCGAGGCTTGTTGATGAATTTTTGGGTTTTTCATTCACAAACATGATCCACTTGTCGAGAGGCTAAAATTACATCTTCCGAATGAGCAAAACACTGTATTTGATGGTGAAAGCGATCTACATGATGGTGTTCAGAGTCACAGGGATAGTGTGAGTAAGTTCATGGCATGTATGGAAACAAATCGTAATGATGCGGAGGCCCGGAGGTTGACGTATGTTGAGATGCTGAGAAAATATGTGTGAAATCAACGTGATAAATGGTGAAAACAATGCGAGAAGGGTCGATGTGTTTGTCCGCTTCATTTCGTTCATCCGGTGACAGGGGAGAGGTATTAGTTGAGGATTATGTTGAATGTTGTCAGTGGGCTGACGATGTTTGATGATATTCGGGCGGTGAACAGTGTGGTTTTACCAACATATACGGAAGCGTGTCTTACACTTTGTCTTGTTAAAGGTGATGGTGAATGGCACGAAACATTACAGGAGACATCCAATTGGGCCATGGCCCCTAGCTTGAGGGAGTTGTTCGTGATAATTTTTCTATTATGTGAAGTGTCTGAACCTGTTAGTTTATGGACACGAAATCAGAGAATTTTGTGTGATGATGTACTAATGATGCAATGAACAATCCGGGATGACGATACGTTGGAGATTTCTAAGGAAGACATATTTAACTATGGTTTATACAAGAGTGAAAAGGTAATGAACAAGATGGGTCGGTCTCTCCATGACATGAATGGAATGCCATACCCGGACTTGAGCAGTTTGGTTGTTAAGGACAACTCATTGATCATTGAAAAGTTGAATTATGATAGACATGTGTTGAGAGCCAAACATGATCATTTATATAAGGAATTGAACGGTGGCCAATATACTCATTTATATAAGGAATTGAACGGTAGCCAACCATAGTGCACTGTCTCCGATCGAAGGAGGAAATCGTATTAGAGATTATGTCATCTGGTATTGTAGCATTGTTATTACCCAGTGGTAAGACAGTGCACTAGCGACTTAAGATCCCGATCAAACTAGACAAAGATTCCCTTTTTAATGTAAAAATGTTGACCCTATTAGCCGAACCGATCATACGTGCAAAAATGTTAATTTGGAATGAGACATCCATGACACACCGCCATGCGTTTGAGGTGGTTGATTGGTCTTTCCGTGATTTGATGTGTGTTATTCACCCTCACATTGAGAATATGGTTTTTGGTGGTAAGACAATGGTCTTGGGCGGTGATTTCAGGTAAATCCTACCGGTAGTTCCACGTGGCAATCCTGCTGATATCGTCAGGGAAACTAACTATTCATCGCAGCTATCGGCACATTCCCAAGTTCATGTCTTATCGGAGAACACATGCCTACAAAACTCTGCATCAGAAGATGTAGTCGCATTTACTCAGTCATTGCTTAGATTGGGGAAAGGTCATATACCGCTTGAGAGATTGTCCTATGATGAAGATGATAGCACTTGGTTGAAAATTTTAGACACGCACTTGATTCCAAACACTGGTAATGCGATAAACTCCATCATTGGAAGCACATATCCTAACATTCCTGAAATGTTGTCCAACATGTAGTATTTACGGGAGCGTGTTATTCTCTCTTCAAGGAATGAAATTGTTAATTTGGTGAATGATCGTGTGATGGGGTTTGTAGAAGGTGAAGGTGTGATGTACTTATGATAGGATTTCACTAACATTGGAGAATGTTGATGCGTAGCTCGAGTTATACCTGAATCAGTACTTGAACACGTTAAATTCTTTGGCCTCATAATCATGAGATGAGTCTAAAGGTTGGGGTCTCCATCATTTTGATGATAAATATTAATCATGGGCATGGTTTGTGCAACGGTATTCGGTTAGTTGTGACAAAATTGGCCTAAAGAGTTATAGAGGCCAAAATTCTATCAGGGGGTTTTGCTGGGCATCATTATTTGATCCCTCAGATTGAGATTGTCCCTTTAGATATGAAGTTACCATTCAATTTTGCAACACGCAAATTCCTGGTTAAGGTTTGTTTTTCAATGACAATTAACAAAAGCTAGGGCCGGATCTTTAACCGCATTGGTCTATATCTCTCGGAGCCAGTTTTTAGTCATGGCCAACTATATGTTGTCGCTTCAGGTGTCACATCTCCCCAGGGATTTACTATTCTGATTGAATCTAATGATACTCAACATCAAGGATACACTAAGAACATTGTGTATACTGAAGTTTATGATCGGATGCGTTTATGGTAAATTAACTTTTTTCATGTTACTTTTAAGTTATGTAGTGTTCTATTAACATTTTTCCCACTTTGCAGATGAGTGCACAACCTAGAGCAAAACACATGATACAACATTTAGCACAGAGCGGTTACAAATGGAGTATCTACGTTCGTGTAACTCGTATGTGGGATGCTATGACCTCATCCAACTGTATATTTATTGAGATGGAGTTGGTTTCAATGGATGCCAATGTTAGTGATTCTATCCATTCCTACCATTTTGTGCATTGTGTATATACTGTCATGTTTTAGACTCATTATTGTATATCTTATGCTAATGTTGCATACTATTCCTTTTGTAGAACAATCATATCTCTGCCCGCATCCCTCTTGATTTCTGTGATAAATTCAGGAAGACGTTTGTAGAGGGAGATACTTTTATCATCAGTAATTTTAGGATTGGTAAAGCTCCTTTGTTCATGATGCACATGCAGTAAGTTTTTTTCACACAATACAGTTCAGCCGTTAGAGTTGTTAGTCATGCTGATATACCACTGAACAAGGTTGAGTTCATGTGTTTCAATGATATCCCGAAACATTGTGGACATAACACCGTATACACATGTATGTTTTACTATTGATTGGTTTACGGACTAAGTATCGATACTTTCGTTATCAGTTGGTTCCTTTGCGTTCTGTATACGTTATGTATGTAAATTTGTTTTTTTATTTAAACAAACATGATTTGTCATCTGGAGAGTATGTGTTACACCCACCCCGGACAAGCCATGATTTCCGATGTAATTTTGCCAAAATTCGATTATGTAATTTTCCAGGACTTGGAGATTATGTAAATATGATACTGATGAATGAATTAAATGTCCTGAGGAGTCATTTGGAGGTCATTATACAAAATTCTAATGATTCACAACATTTTAAAAGTCCTGGGTCATTTTGCCAAAAATTGGATTCGAATGGAAAAATGGTCAACTTTGGAAAATTGATAAAAAAATTAAATGTTGGGAAGATCACATGGGCCGCCAGTTTTTGTAGCCCAAATGGGAGTTTTATGGACTTATGTTGATGGGCTTAAGTGGTAGGAAAGAAATTAGGAAGAGAAACAATTTTGGGAAATCTAAGTTAGTAAAGAAAACTTAGTGGAAGACAAGTGTCAAGAGTGTAAGGGATGAAATCTTGATAGGAATCCAATCTAATGGTTGGTATTGAGATGAAAGAGGATAATGTACCTACATTATCCTAATTAGTTTACAAAGAAAAGAAAAGAAATGAGTTATTAGGTTAAATAGCTTAAGGTAGTAAAGGAAAGGAAAGAAAACAAAAACTCCCTCTCCCTTGGAAGTTTCAGCCAAAACTTAGGAGGCCACCATTGGTGATTTCTTCCTTTGATCTTCATCCTCCAAGCTTCTAAGATCAAGATCATCCAAG
>JBBYHH010196437.1:0-13569 GCA_038382905.1 Daphne laureola | reverse complement strand
GGCAGTTATGAACGAGCGCCCGATAGAGTCCGAGCGCCAGGAATGCCGGAGAAGATCCGAGCACGAAGCCAGAGGAGGAGGAGGAATTCGAGCCCAACGCCGGTTGACGACGCCGGGAATCGAAAACTGCATTCTAGGGTTTGTAACTTATTATCAAAAGAACATAATAACTCATGTTTTAATTTCAACCTATTAAACCCACTATTATTCCAAAAATCTAATCCATTATCACCTAAATTTGTACCTATTTTTCATCAAATCGATTTATCCAACCAATTGAACCCAACCAGCACACCTCAAACAATTTACAAAAATAAAACAAGTTATGAAAATAAAATAATCTTCACGAATTCATTCAATCACATCGAGCAACTCACCATTTGCCCCTCTCCCTCTAGAACCCAGTCCGTCGACACTACGACAACCTCGACCTCCAATCTGGTTCATTGATTAATATTGACAATTGTTTTATATAGGTTGAAAATGTAGAATGAAACTTACTCATTTAGTGTTTTAAGTATGGTTTGTTTTGATCTGTTTTGTTGCTTGAATTTATTTGATAATTCATGAAAAATTAAATGGGAAAAGCACAAAAAAAAAGTCATGAACTTTTTAATTTGTCACAAATTGACTGCTGAACTTTTTATCAAGAAGGAGAAATTGATTTGTTTCTTTTAAAAAAAACTCAAACAATTTGGAGAGTAAAAATCAATATAAAAGCAATCAAATTTCAAAAAACACTCGACTCTCGTCCTCCAAATGATGGATCAATCGTGTTCGCTCTCTCACCCACTTCTTCGGCGGCCTCCGCCACACCGACCTCATCAATAACCACTCCAGAGCCCTTTGTGTCTGTATCGGAGCTGCAAATGTTGTCTCCGCTCTAACCCAGATGGGTGTCGAGGATGCCACTGGCGTGGAGGTTCTGGAATCTTTGCCTCTCGTTCGGAAAATTTTAGGAATCCATGAACGAAAGGGAAAGATTCCATAAACATGGCACGGATTTTAGGAATTTGTGAACCAAACGAAGAATTTATAATTTTTGAATTTCTATTTTTTATTATTGATACTTTCTATATTTTTAGATTCTATGAATTCTTAGAATCCATAACCAAACACTCTTTTAGTGTGTAGCTGTAATTATTTGATTTCAATCATTAATTAAAAAAAGTCATCCAAATGGTTACAACAAATTGAAATGATGACTCCCAAACAAGGTCATAGTTGTCGTCCCTTAAAACAAGAAAATTGTTTGTTCTAAATATTTTTTTTCTTTTTTAAACAAATAGCTTATTTTATTAATATGTGACAATTACAAAATAAACCATGGACCTAAAAATATAAACGAAAACTACCAATCTTCACCTACAATGTTCACCCCTACAGAAACCAAATTAACTCTAAAGATACTTGTTGAACACAAGGTATAATCTATTGTAGTTCTTATCGTGCCTAAATAGATTCAAGAGCACTAGAATAGCCACGACGGATAGCGCGTTTTGATCTGACTCTTGATACCTTTAATATGTCTCATACGAGCCAAATGGTATCGACACGTCGTAGAAGTGCGGTAACAAAAAATACCCTAAACAAATCGGTTTAACAAAATCAGCAATTCTTAAATATTTATGGGGAAAAAAATAATACTAAATAACATGGGGAAAAGCAAAAACGTGTAGTCCAGTTAAAATAAATATTATTTCGTATTGCATTCCGTTTATTCTTTAAAATGTAGTAAAACAAAACCTTTTACATGAATCAAAATTTGAAGTTGAAGTTTGTTGCATAAAACAAATTTCGTCAGCCAACTAACATGGCATTTACATATTTGTTGGAAAGTTAGTAGTAGTAGAGAGTGACGGGTGGTGGTCGACAGAGATGAATCATGAGATTCCAAATAAAAATGTAATGAAAGTGCTCGCCAATTAAACAATTAGCATACCTTTGAAGTAGAAAAAAAACATAGCATCACATCACACAACCATTCCTCACACCACAAAACAACTTGGTAGCGTAATTCAGGCCGGCGATGACTCTCTAACTTTGTCTCGCCCCACGGCCGGCCACATTTAAGTGCTCAACCAAATTAGCGCCTCTAGTTTCCCTTAATTAACAATTTTTAAAAGCAATGTCACTTGTAAGTTGTAAGTATTCATGATCATTTTCCTGAAAAAGATTCAACTTTCTTTCGAATCGAACTTTTTACAATTAGCTGTGATTTGCAGTTTAATAGAGATAATGTCATGTGTCCAATCTGGTGGTGGTTTTTTAACTTTGCAACATCTGAGATATACTGTAAATTACAGTCACCGCGGGTAAGCCCAATCACTTTCTTTCAATCAATAAGTTTGATTTAATAGTCTAATGAGAAGAGAAAATGAAAAAATAAAGTCAATATCAGATGCAAAGAAAGCAAATGACTAAAATGGATAGATAGACATATCAAAAAGCCTCAATTGAGGACGACGATAAGTGTGGTGTGAAATCAATAGATTTACTTAAATAGGAAATAGGAAAATCCTCCAATATATAGACTTTACAACATGAGAAAGTTTCATGTTTTAGAGTATGAGGTTAAAATAATTAAATTTTGACACAAGACAAGACAAATAAGAATTTGTTGCTATTATTATATCAAGCACACCATAAACAGATGGAGGACTTATACTTATATAACGCTATCGTAATTATGAACAAATAAAAGTTAATTAAGGACTAAACATTACTGTATAATAATAAAATGAGACACGGCAAACCAAAGGGATGTCTATCGCGCGACCTAGTTTCTTCCCGGACTCTGGCACCACCACTTTTAGCCGGCGCTGATCTCGAGCTTTTTGGAGTGCTACTCGCCGCCGCTGCTTAGCTTGCTCGCCGATCTCGCTAGATCCAAGTCAGCTGCACCGGTTTTGTCGAGTCCTGCGATCTTCTGGTGGCCATCAACGAATTTGTTCTACGGGTCGTCACCGCTGCAGCTTTCCGCCGACGCGGGGCTGCTGCCTTCTGCTAAATCACGTTGTGCCCAGCGCCCTGCTACGCCTCGAGTCCTCTGTGGCTCCGTTCCGAGGCTGGCCGGACTTGGTGCTCCCGAGCGGCTTCGCTATGTGAACTTCCTGATTCGATTCTATTGCTGGAGAAGACCGCACATCCTGTTTGGCGAGGCTGACTGTTTTGGGTGGGTCCCTTGCTGTGGGCCCCACTGTTGCTGGTCGATTCAAATTGTTTCTCTTTTAAGGATGTTTGGTGGTTGGTTTCTGTTCTTGATTTCTTTAGGATGGTGGATATGGTGTGTGGTTTGTTTCGATGTTTGGGGCGGTGCCGAGATGTAAGAGGATGGAGTGACAAGGATTGGGGGTCGTTCAAGAGGATATATTGGAACCAGCAAGGAGCAGTACTACTCCTTGCCCGATGTCATGAGTTGGATGAATGCGAATGATTGGGGTAACAAGTCCACCCTGCTCATTCCCCAGCTATACTGGACTTAGTTTCATCAGATGATGGAGGTGTCGTGTTGGTTTTTTATTTTATATGTGTTGGTGTGTCATTGGAGTACTTGTGCTTTCCGGGTATCCTTGCAGGGAATAGACTTTCTCAGGCACGCTTTGCGTGGCTACAGTGGAGAATGACGGATGTCTCGAACAGGCTTGCGGATGCTGCGGGGGGATACTTACATGAAGCTATTTGGAAGTTCGAGAGGACCTGTACTCATTGGCATCACTACGGATATTATATCATAAAGTGACTCTGTTCTTTTGTTGATCTGGTGATCTTATTATTATTTCTGGCTTTTTGTTTGAGACTCTTTTTGCTTCTTTTGTCCTCTTTAATCTTAAGTTTTTTGGGTCGTAGGTGTTATTTTCATTTGGTTGCTTTTGTTATGTGTATCATTAACGGTGTTACACATTATATCGCTCGTCATGATTTAGAGCGTTATGGTAGATATGTTTGGGGACGTGTTCCCCCTATTTAGTTATTATTGACATTAACCACTTGAAATGAATGAAATTATTCCCTTTTAAAAAAATAATATTACTGTATAATATGAATAACTGTTAAAATAAACCCTCTACAACTTAGCATAAATTCGTGTCGGCATGAATAATGAAAAGGGCCCAAGACAGAAACAAATGAACCCTTGCCGTGGGGGGTGGTGCTTTCCAGTAAAGCAGGGGACCAATAAGTATTTAGTGTAGAATTAGAATATTAATTAATATTAACTAAAATAATAAATGTTAATTAATATATTAAATAATATTAAACTCAGTACTGAAAACTTCACTGGAGAATATTTTTCCTGCCGTGGGCATTCAATCGCAGTAGTGTTATCCAACTCTGGACCTCGGGCCTACGTAAATACGGCCACATTAAGCCTTTATTAGTCTCAATGCGACAAACTTTACGATTGTTTTGAGATTCAAATAAGATCAACGACTCTATCGTTACCAAACATCATTGGGTATGGGCCCTCCCCTGGCCCAGGCTCTGTCACGGCCCGTGACTCTAAATAAGTGCACCAGCGGACCCCCGCTATCTCAATAATTCACTTCTTCATCAAGTTCACCAATCCTGTGTTTGTGGATTTTAGAACTTTTTGGTGTGTTAAAAGAAATTAGGTAACTTATAAAAAGAAATCTTTGAGATTAGATGATCTTTAATTTTCTCTTTGATTAAACTTCATTTATCTCCCTTAACAATTAATATCGTTACATTTTTTGTTAAATTTTTGAAGAAAATTACATCCTAAATATTAAGATTAAAAACATTTAAGATGTAACTAAGTAATTTTTTCATAAATTTAATAAAATAAATAAATAAAAAATAAATAAAATTAACTATTAAGAAAAATAATTAAAGATTTTACAAATACTTTAAAGAGTTTTTTTTTTTTTTCAGATTTTCTAAAACCAATAGAGAAACTCAAAATTTCACTTAACCCTCATGATTTTTTTGTTGTTGTTGTTGTAAGTTACCTGAAAAATAGAAGAATAGGGAATAAAGTGGTCAAACATATTTTCCGAAAGAGAGGAATCAAAAGATGACATTAATCTTACAACCACAACAATTAAACAAACATGAAGAACATGTTTATTTTTCTTTTTTGAACGGACACCCATCTTCCATCTTCCATCTTCCTCTCCCTCCACTGCACGTCCCACACAATATTTTACACAGAAGTGCACCACCAACCGGCCAACTCTTTCCTGCACCTCCAAACTAATGGCGGTGGTGCTCGCACTCCGCCGGTGTGACCCGGAACCTGGAACTGTCGCCGCAGTAGTCATAGATCATGTGGTTAGCCCTGACCCACAAGAGCTGGTGGCTCTGGTGCAAGTTGAGCTCGGACAATGTGGGCTCGCCCCACCTCTGGGAAGTGCTGCTGCAGTTCCTGAAGCTGTCCGGTGCAGAGGCGGCCGCAACCAGGACCTCACAAGCGTCGATCTCAAAGCCCTTGTAGGAGACCACGAAGGGCGCATGGGACCAGTCGGTCTTGACCCGACCACCCTGCGTGGCCCAGTCGTCGGCGTTCCATATGGAGCTGCTCACGCTCATCGCCTGGTCCTTTGGGTATGGAATTCCTTTGTGTTCCATGTTTGAGTGGACTCTAATGGGCGTCTCATCCACAAGGAAGCTGTAAAAACAACATGATGATAATTAAAAATCAAAACTTTCACTCAAAACAAGAAAAAACACGCTCAACTCTCAAAACTTTGGGCAAAGTTTGTACCTTTTTTCAAAAAAGGATTTAAGTCATTGTTTATACAAAAATAACCTTACCAAACGGCACGGGCTAATGAGATTGAGAAATGCCAAACCAAAAATTAAGACTAGTTTTTAAATCTATAAACTTAAACGCTTGCTTCTAGATATACAGCTACAGCAGCAGGCATCCAGTGAGAGACCCAAGTAAGTGACTAATTGTGTCCTTCCAAGGCATATAAAATGGTAAACTATTTCCAAGATTCCAACTTTCCCAATAGATTTGCTCATTCAACCATAGCTAAAGTCGCCAACTTTCCCACAAATGACTGTGGCACTAAAAGATGCTAATTCATGCACTAATCCATTCCCTTTCCCAATTACCTCTCTGATGCGACTGGCAACTATTTTAAGATGCTCCAATTAGCTGACAATCTGTCCATAATTAAGTGTATAAAATAAAAGCGACTTTACTTACACAACTTGTCGAGGGCTCCAGTGAATGGAGTAGCTGTGGAAGGCCTTTGTTGGATCGAACCAGAGGTTCATCCTCTGCTCTCTGTTGCCCACACCATTAACATACACATTGGTCTGAACCAGGTAAGGCTCGCCAGTTGTGTTCCCCAGGAATTCGAAATCAAACTCATTATGATACGGACCATCTGATGACATCTGCTCAACAAATGTATTCACATTATTTTTCTAGGCACGCTCTAATGGAAGATGAAACTGTAAGTATGGTTGGTCTGGCTGTAGTAGCATGTGACTCACAGACGCATTTATGTGTATGTACATCTTTACTTAATTACCAACACATAATTAAAAGGTTCATTATACCATTACACTCACCGCATCAATTTAGTACTATTAAATAGTGACCGAGGGAGTAGCATTTATCACTTGTGGTTGGTTGCAGAGACCGGTGGATAAAAACAAATTTACCATTGGAAGTATCCCAAACCATATCAGGTAGTAAAATCTGCTAGTCTGCTGCTCAGTAAAAGATAACCAAGCAGCCACTTGTTAATGTTAATTGTTAGCATGCGATGCGAATAACCCATTGAAAGGGAGGTGTAGTTAAAGATTCTTAAACCCAAGTGAGCTGTCAGGCATTGATGGGCAAAGTTGCTTTCAAAACAGTAGAAAGAAAGACACAAGTTTGAGTACTCACATAGAAGGCAGTGACAGTTCCAGCAGAGTCACCCTCCACAAGCTTGATCTGAATGGAGACTTTACCAAACAAGTACTTGCTCTTGGATTGAAACCCAGCTCCTGCAAATGCACAATAAATAGTTCTCATTACACTTTAAAACCAGCCTGGATAAGAAGCTAGCTCATTGGTAGGTTTTACTGGAAAGAACAAAACTTAGTGATCACAATGTTGCAGGATTAGAACTAAAACTAAAGATGGTTTGTTTATGACAATTACCAGAAAAGTTATCAAGCTTGAGGCTAAGAAGCTCGCCCTCATAAACGAAATGATCGGTAGCCCAACCAGGCTGAAAAAGATCGGAGAACTTAGCAGAGGTAACAGAGTTCATCAGAAGAGCAAAACCCAGAAAGAGGGACATGAGAAGAGACATTCTCAGAGAAACAGCCATTAGAGAGAAGCAGAAGGAGAACCAAACAAGAAAGAGAGAGTAAGTAAGAGAGCAGCTGAGATGAGGCTTCTTCTCTTTGCTCACTACACTGAAGTTAAGTCCTTTTTTATAGCCAATTCAATCAACACTGGCTTATCCCACAAGCCCCTCATTAATCTCCATGTCACCTGCCATGTCATCATAAGAAAAGCCACGTTGGATTTTTTAGTAGGGAAAAGGAGAAGCAAAATTTAAAAAATTAGCCGTTACTGTGGTAGACTTAGCTGGCTGGGGCAGAGGGAGGGGAGTGGTACAATACAATAGCAAGCAATGGATGTTATAAGGTAAAGCTACGAATGGGAAAGGGCCATGTGGAGGATACAGCTGTTGAAATGGGTGTCCAGTTGTATGTGGCAGTGGAGTGTTGAAAAAGCTATCAAAGATGCACGCGCCGTTAGGATGGCGGTGAAGCGTACGCCTGAATAAAAGTTTGACACGTGTGATTAAAGGGTAGGAGGTGACATGGAGATAAGTGGGATCGGTGTTGGTGGGAGTGGGGAATGTGAGGCCACTTTTTCGTTTTGTTTTTAAGTTTTACTTTGGATTGTGTCAGAACCAGCTGGAAAATAACTCCATAAGACCAAAAGGACAAAATCCGTATTACTACTACTGCCCACCCGTTTGTGATTACTTTCTACTTTTTTTTTTATTTATTTATTTAAAATCAATCTTTTTAATAACAAAAATCAACAAAGATTCTTCTCCTAGAAATCTATTGTAATTTGAATCCACATCGTCTTGCCATCGTTAACTATGGATTGTCTCTTGTTCACCCGAAATTCCCATATTGCCCTCCTCCTTCCTCCACGATCCCAGCAACCCAGAAACTGATGAACCTAAACAGTCTACATTTTGGTCTGCAAGCCTTACCACTCAGTTCAGGTGGGAAGGGAGAGAAATTTTTTTCTAGAAATTACGTTATTCAAGAAAATTAGTGGGAACAAAAAATTAATAATTTAATTACTTTTATCCCTACTTTAATCTATATATATTTATTCTCTAAACTTGTTATTAATTGGACACTTTAATCATTGAACAATTAGAAATTTGAAAATTTTCTAGAAATTTTTTTCTACCCCTACTCCTGAAGTGAGCTTACACGCCACAAAAGACCAAAGGCCCGAAAACGTAAATGTCAGTTGATGGCTATGACCAAGGAGCTGATGAGCGCGAGGATGAATATGAGGATGATAAACGTATCTTGAACGCGAGGATGAATATGAGGATGATAAACGTATCTTGAATGCCTTTCTCTAGTATCATCCTTGACAGGGGTGGTCTTAAGGGTAGACGGATAAGATTTGTGTTTAGAGTTTTTAATTTTGAGGGTTTTCAATTTTATTTTTTAAAGTTATTTAAGTATATTTATATAAATTTTTAGTATTTATATTGTAATTAATCTAAAAAAAATACTAATATTTATAATTTTTATATTTTTATTTCAAATATTATAAAATTTTATTATTATTAAAAGTTTTATTGCTACGTTGTGACATACATATTTTTAAAGTAAAAGATTATATAAATATAATTTTAATAGAGAACCCCAATTATTCTTTTCGCTTTGAGTCTCGGAAATCTAAGAACGGATCCTGATCCTGGACCGAATGTGGAGGACGGGTTGAAGACGTAGACTCTGACAGCCACAACGGAGAGGAATGAATTGGCGGACAGCATGATGTCATCGACACTAAACATGAGGGGGAAGTTGACGTGGTGACTATTCCAATCAAGTCAAAAATCATGGAGGAGAGGAGAGTGCAAGACTCTCCAAGTCAGTGTTTAAAATCGTGAGCTGGGCGAGATCTTGGGAGGAAGCAATGGGTGGAGAGAGGAGAGGGAAATAGATGAAGATAGATAAAAATGAAAGGCGTAAAAATATTGGGATATAATTCTTAGGGTTAAAGAATTAGGGATTTGATTTTGTAATTAAGATTAAAATATAACAGATTTATTAACGGAAGTTAGATTCTACAGAATTTTTTATATATTTCATCAAAATTTTATGATGGAAAACAAAAAATTTAAAAAATACGAGAGGTAAAGTGAATATTATATCAAATCTCATATATTAAATGATACTTACCCTAAATTACTTGAGTACGAAATGAGTATTCCATTTTCTTATCAATTTGCCCATTTTCTTAGTAATTTGCAACATTCCACAAAAATTACAACAAATCAACAAATTCAAATTTATATTGATAGTGATACAAAAAAACATTTACTCATACATTTTTCTTTAGTATTTTCAAATTGTTGTTTACAGTATTTGTTGCAAAAACAACACAACCGAAGAACTCAGCAAGTTCCTTGTGCATGAAATGAAATGGATGGCATAATTGTACCGTGCCCGATGTGTGTCACTTTTGTCCAGCAGCCAGAGGAAAAGCGTCACGCAATTCCAGAGAGCGTCACTCACTCAATCTGCTCTCTGAACGCAACAATCCAATTATAGCCATCCACGTGGCATTAGATATTTTCACTATGTTTGGTAGCTTGGTCCACATGGTACGGTTCGGAATTGGACCGGACCGAATTCCGGGTGATGCGGTTAAATTAAAAAATGGGATTTCAGCATCAACTGATTGACGTTTCGAATGATGGGTTGATGGTTTCTTGCGGAGAAGGGATGAAATAATTTGAGAAGAGTGTGTTAAATGCTTGGCTATCGGTGCCCCTTCTCAATTTATCCACTACTGCGTTCCATAATTATTACTCCATCCTTCCATTTATTTTAATTATTTTATATATTTAATCTATAATTTTATTTATAAAAATTTAAATAAATAAAATTAAATAATTTATATGTATATCATAATTTGTCATATAAAATTTTTAAATATATTTTTTTCTGATTTTTTTTTCTACTATTTATTTTTATAAAAATTTAAGTCAAATATTAAATTTTAAAATATACAAAATAAATGAGACAATTAATGAGGTAGCAATGAAGTGTTTTTTTTTTTAACTATCCCTTAAGGTTCCAAGCTTTCAATTTTTTTTGAAAAACAACAACTTATTTTATTTATATATAGTTATTTACCAAATTTTAGTTTTCGTCAACTTTTACTCGAGTACGGAGATAGTGACCTCGAGAGAATTCTCCCGCCATAGCCCTTAGATGAAATGATTTCCCGACACAATCCTGAAGGATATCAGGATTCTATAAAGAAAAAATTCAAAGACTAAAGATGATGACGGAAAATCTCTACAAGAGAGCACATGATCGAAAAGACTCGAGGCTCCTACTTGATTCACTAAGTGTGGTGGTCGGGGGTAAAGAACTAAGAAAATTTAATTTACCCCTCAGATTTTCGAAAACTTTCAAAAAACTCCTCAAATCTTTGTGAAAACTACAAAAAAACTCTATCAACCGTTAATTCAGTAAAGTTGAATGTTAAATTGCCAGTTTAATCATACTAGTCAATCTCTATAAAATTTGTTTCGTGGCTTTGGGACCTAAATTTTTTTATTTTATAGACTTACCACCTCCACTAAACCTTTCACCTAGTTCGCTAACCAAACTTCTTCATCATCACAGTCAACCTCCTATGTCAAGGCACTCGTCATCAAAGAACTGACCCAGACTCTTCGACTTTACTGTCGGCGTACGCTCACCCTCCTCTCCTCCCTCAATATCAAGTCCTTCGTCGACCGAAGCATCCACTCCAAGCTCCTCTACGTCCAAGCATCTATCTTCTGTTTTTGATGCCAAACTCCTCTGCGTCCCATGATTATTTTCCTCCTCTGATGCGCCAAGCTCCTCTCCCTCCAAGCCCGTCGATTTGACCGATCTGGGTCGCAATTTCTAATAGAGCTTTTGAAATTTTGTTTGTGGAGTGGACATTGGTCGATGACGGGACTCGATCATCTTAGAACCTCTGGAATTCGAATTTTGGTTGGGGTTACAATCAAATTACCGAAATAAAGTGCCTGATATTTTTGTATAGATTAAGATTATTTTTTGTCATTAACTATTTTTACTTAAGTTTCCATCATAAGTCCCTTCCAAACTCATTTTCACCCCTCACAACCGACTCTCAAGACTCTTTAAGTGTGTGTATTTATAAAAGTAAAAATGAACTAAAATAAAATAAAAGTGAAAAAATGTCATTTCATTTGAATTTTTTTTTTTGGTGATATTGTGACAACAAACTTAAGAGGGAGGGGGTATCAGATTCAAACCATAAACCATAAATCATAAACCATTTTAACTTATGCATTGAATTCTCATGCTTCACTTGCTAGTTAATTGTAAAATTGTTACGGACATATCAATAAGCTGAAAGACTAGAATCGGAGGATGCATACGAGGTGATGCTGGGGTGGGCTATTTTGGACGAGGCTATTTTAGTTGTAAAGGCTTTGAGCCCATTTGATATTTTGTTGGAACCCAGGAAACGGACAACCTGGACTCACTCCACCCGCTTCTGTGTGAAACTGGCCCATATCATGCATCTTTTGATATGGTACTTCATCACACAACACAAAACCTTGGCAACAAATCACTCCATCAATTTCAAAAGTATTGTCACGACATTAAAAAAAATTTGTTCAAAATAAAATGATCCATTTCTAATTTTATTTTATTTTAATTTATTTTTACTCTTATAAATTCACTCACTCAAAGAATTTATGAGGTGAGAGTGAGTTTGATAGGGGGTAATAATATAAGTTTATATAAAATAAATTAATGATAAAAAATAACATTAATTTATATAAAAGAACTAAAAATGACAATACATTTAAGACGGAGAGAGTAATTAATTAACCATTAGTTCAACAACATTTTTTTCTAATTTTTTTCTTTCAACTTTCTCGATCCTAATACATTTAAAAACCTTAAATCTATCAATTCTTTATAAAATAACATTTTTCTCAAATTTCTCTACTCACATATATCTCATCCATCAATCAAAAGATTCAAAACACACATTTCCAAATTTCTCAATTTTTCTCTCCTACTTACACTGGTAACAGCTTTTTCAAATAATTATTTGAGTTTTAGAAAAATTATCAACGGTAGCTTTTTAAAAATAACAATAACTGTTTTGATCTCAATCATTAAAAAATTATCTAAAATATTATAGTTAATTGAAATAACTATTTTCCAAATGTACCGTAAGCCTAGTACATACTATACTATATAGAGACTGAGAAAGAGTAGCGTCCAAGTTAAAAACATATCTTTTTGATCTCCTCATTGTCAGTGTCCTGTTAATTGGTTCTATCAAACACCTAACGTTACCGTGCGTTTCAAGTAAAATTTAAGCTGCAGGATATAGAAAAAGGTATACGGTGGCACAACAGTGCATTCTTCTACTATGTTATTCCCACCACGTTGTCAACAATTAGCTAGAGTTCTGGTTCCAATCATATCGCAACCAGGCTAATCTTTCATTTGGCAACACGGTTTTTGGGTTTGTTATAATCACGGCACCTGATTTAGTTCAAATTTTACTCACCTCATCACAGTAACGACTCTTAGAGTAGGCGGATAAGACTTGTGTCTAGAACTCCTAATTTTGAGGGCTCTCAATTTTAATTTTTAAAATACCTGATATGTACTAGTTCTTAAATATAGATTATTTAAACATGTTTATATAAACTTTCAGTCCTTGTATTGTAATTAACCCAAAAATATAAGAAAAATTACACTAGAGACGAGAGTTTTATTGAAGCAGCGGCTGCGTCTTCACTCTTCAGTGTCTCTCTGACTTCTATTCTCTTGAATCCCTTCTTGCAATTGTTTTCTACTTGTGAATATGAGAAGGAAATAATTTTTGTCTACAATCACAACAACCATGAATTACTTGCAAGTTGCAATCACAACAACAAGTAGCCCTCTACTCCTATGATCACGATCAATTGCAATAGATGAGTATTTTGAATTACTTGCAATTAAGAGAATTGATACTCTTGTAAAAAAGATCAGTGGTCAAATAATTTTGTTATGTTCTTGCTTTTGGAGGCTGTTATGGTTGATAGCTCCAATTAGGAAGTATCATTCTGTGGCTAAAAAAAAAAGAGATTCAGAGGAGGGAGACACTAAAGAAAGTTCAAACAAGAACTATTCGACCTATAAGTAATTTTTATAACTCAATTAATGAATAAGTACAAGCTTCTACAGATGAGAATGAGAATGCAAATGCCAGTCAAGGTTTGAATGAGGAACAAGATTTGAATGAGGAACCAGATTTGAATGAGGAACACGGTTTGGATGAGGAAC
>JBBYHH010196326.1:0-13570 GCA_038382905.1 Daphne laureola | reverse complement strand
AGATTCTTTGACATAAACTCTTAGTGACTTTAGCTTACTATTAGTGAATTATATCAATGAGACTACTTTAATTGGTTTTCAAAGGCCTTGGAGAATATAAGGCTGGAGTATCCTCCTTTTAGGTAGTCAAGTGGTGGTTCAAGCTAATAGAAAAGACATTGGTAAATGATACATAAACTCTAAAAGTTTAATCATGGGCCCACATACTTTATGTATGATTGATTGACTTATGAGTATTGATAATGAGATCTCAGTTGCTTAACACAAACATGAATCAATTTTTTGAAGTTCTAAGAAAGTGACTGATTGTGATTAAGAAAATGTATCATTGTGTCTGAGGTTTATTAAAGGCAATATTTGATGAGTTCAAGTAGGCTTGATAAGTTCAAGTGATGATTGAAGAAGTTCAAACAAAACACACCGAAGTGCTTGATAAGTCCAAGCGTACTTGATAAGTTCAAGTGCATTGAGAAGAGGATAATTTTTCATTGTGAGTCTAACAACCACAATGAAAGAGACTTGATGTGTGTGTGCCTTGAGGTTGCACGCTTAACTCTATTTATACAAATTTGCCTTTATTTGGCTTAAGTTTGAGAGACTTATTTCGAGTGGGAGTTGTTACTCAAAAGTGTATTAGTACGAGTGGAAGTTTTTTGAAATTCTATGGCGCACCAAGAAAACTTCTTGAGTGGTACTCTTACTCACTACAACTAAACGTAGTTGTGAGTTCAAGTGAAGAAGAAACTATTAGGGCATCTTTTAACAAAGTAAGGGTATTTTTATAAAAGTGCACTAATGAGCTTAAATGAGTTCAATTATGTGAATTGAAATAGTTTAGAATTATTTTGTATAAATCCAAACCTCATTTTGTATATATTTCCACCTTTAGAACCTTTTATCAAAGTAGGGGTACTTCGGTAACTTTGGTACAAGGTGTATGCACTTTATACTGTTGAATAACTCTATTAAAGGTATATTATGTATATAGCCGATTTTAGGAGTACTATTAAGGGAAAATATGTCATTTATCTTATGGAATAAATGGCTAGTGGAATAGGAAAAATGAGAAGCCATGGAAAGCTTAATTGTAACCTTTAAGTCTT
The DNA here is from genome assembly GCA_038382905.1 of Daphne laureola. Lineage (NCBI taxonomy): Eukaryota > Viridiplantae > Streptophyta > Magnoliopsida > Malvales > Thymelaeaceae > Daphne > Daphne laureola. The sequence goes on along the minus strand of JBBYHH010196326.1, from coordinate 12,467 downwards.
AGTGGAAGGCTTAATGGTTAAAGTAATGACCATAATTCCAATAACCATTTTATTGAACTATAAATAGTGAGCAAAATAGCCATTTGGAATACACTTTGGTTCACATATTTTTTCTTCTTCTTCCTCTCATTTTACGCCAATTTCAAGAGAATGTTTTGGTGATTAAGTGTGAATTTATATAGTGTTCTCTTAACACTATTATCCCATCTTGGCATCATCTTCTTATTCGTTCTTCTTCTTCTTCTTCTTCTTCTTGGTGTTCAAGGAATATTTCTTCTTCTCCTTCTATCCGGCATCATCATAAGGAGAATTCAAGAAGATGAATCATCATCAAGCAAGGAATGAGTTTATGTTTTTTGGAGCAAGGAATTATATATTCCTTAAGCTATTTTTCCAAGGGTGAAAGGTACTTGAGATTTCGGCCTCATCATGTTCATTTGTGTTCTATATTCTCTCATATGTTCTTGTGAAAATATGCTTGATATTTTTGTCATGCCTTTTAATATTCCATGTAATCATGTGTTTTTATGAATATGAACATGAAATGAGAATCTAAAAGATCTAAAATGTTCAGTGCAACTGGTGCCCATGTGGCACTTGGTTCATCATCTTCAAGAATTGGTCCAAATGAGTTTATGTCTTTACATTCAGCAACTTTAGGAAACTTGTTTTCCACAAAGTTGGCATTTCTGGCATCAAACACCAAACCATGCTTGTGACTTATGTCCAAGAACACATAGCCCCTTGATTCTGTACAATAACCAAGAAAAGAACATTGCTTCCCTCTTGGTCCAAACTTTCTCAATGGATGGTCGGGGACATGTACATAGGCCAGCATCCCCATGGATGCAAATAGCTCAAGTTTGGAGATTTTTATTTCCATAACTCATATGGAGTAGTGTCAATATTCTTGGTTGACACTTTATTAAGAATGTGCATGACACAAAACAATCTATCACTCCAATAAGTGATGTCCAAATTGGCCTTTGCCATCATGGACCTCACCATTTCCATTAAAGTTCTATTCTTCCTCTTGGATTCACAAAATGACTTAAATACTAATAAGTTATACTCTCCACCTTTATCAGTCCTCAAAGACTTTATCTTCTTACCCAATTGGTTCTCGACCCGATTTACATACCTCTTAAAGTATGGTAAGGCCTCTGCCTTAGTTTTGAGTAAGAATACATGAGTGAATCGAGTATAGTCATTAGTGAATGTTATAAAGTATCTAAAACCATTTCTAGATACCACTCTCATTAGACCACACAAGCCTGAATGTACTAAACTTAGTACTTCTTCCTTTCTAGTACCACGCCCATATAGCTTATTTGGTGCCTTTCTTTCAAGGCATGATTGGAAACTTGGGAAGTTAACTTTAGTCAAGGATCCAAGTAAGCCACTCTTGGCCAACTTATTCATCCCATCCTGAGCTATATGTCCAAGTCTTTCATGCCAAGTCATTTCACTTGTGACTTCTATCGCATGGAAACTAGATGAAGAATTAGTGTGACTACTTGGTCTAGGTTAATACAATCCATTATTAAGTATACATTCACACACAACATGATTATCTTTCATAATAGTAACACTACTATTAGAAATAGTCAAGCTATAACTGTACTTCAACAAACTTGAAATAGAAACCAAGTTTCTACAAATACCAGGTATGTATAAAGTGTCAACCGGATAAACAAAATATCCATTACAGATAAGGACTTTACAAGTCCCAATACCAACTACTTCTAAAAGTTCATTATTTCCCTCTAAGACATTCTTCACGCCTCTCAGGAGTTTCCTGAACGCCACAAACCAAGACTTGTCTCGAGCTATGTGGTCCGTTGCTCCCGAATCTACAATCCACAAAGAATTGCTTTCAGTAAGCATAGTACATGACACAACATGTATATTAGAAGTTGTAGGTACACATACCTTGGCATGATTCCTGCAATCCTTAGAAAAATGGCCCTTCTTACCACAACTGAAGCACTTAAGCTTGGAAACATCCCTCTTATTCTTGAACTTTTCAAAATTAGGTCCATTTCCACCGTCATTTTCATTAGTCTTTGCCTTTCCCTTTACATTCCCATTATTTCCCTTACCAAAACACTTCCCCTTCTACCCTCATTTCTTGTTGGAGGACGAGGATGCAACATATGCTCTGGAGTGATTCTTAAGAGCCATTACTTCCACTTCAAGTAAAAAATGGCGGGCAATGTCCTCGAATGACTTTATTTGAAGATTATGGTGCAAATTGACCTTAATTAATTACCATTCCTCATAAGGCAAAGATCTAATGATATCTTGCACTTTCTAGTCATTAGTGAGCTCATGTTCAGCCTCCTTCAATTGGTGAATCATTCGTGACATTTCACGTAAGTGGGAATTCATGGTGTGCTCGGGTCTCTTAATGTAGTTCTCAAACCTTATAATCATAAACCTTTGTTTCTCAATAGAAACATCACCATATTTTTCCTTCACAGCATCCCAGATTCCCTTGGTAGTCTTACTTGTAGAGAACTCAAACATTATCTCATCCACCATAGTAGAGAAAAGTGTCACTCGACACAAGTTCTCCTTTTTCAGGTATGCCACATAGGCATCCCATCACCACCAGTTTCAGAAGGATTGACCACATTGGTCAAGTCGTCAAGTGTGTCTTGCTCAATAAGAATGAACTTGAAATTTTGTTGCCAGATTGAATAGTTTTCACTATCCAACTTTAGGTCATTGTTTAGTTCAGCAATTATACTCTTACTTACCATCTACAATGATGCAATCACATTTCTCAATGTTCAATCAACACATAACAAGAATCAATCAAGAAACAAGTGTATAAAAATACTCCATACATGTTCATACATGGAAAAAGAAGTGCATATAGCACTCAATTAGAAACATACAAAAAAGTTTCCATAATTTCATACACATGTTCTTAATAAGCCTTTCAAGAAGGTTCTTGTTATATGTCACTAGTACATTTGGTCATGTAACACATAGATGTGCCATTCATGTAACACCATCTTGTACTATTTTATTTGATTAGTATACAAACACTTACATATTTCCGTATTGGTTAAGGCACAATTTCTTACAGACCAACCTGGGGTGTTGGTAAATTTTTCCGAATATTTTATTCTAGACCAGAATCTGTTAGTACCGGGATCATTTTGTATGTGCAGGGAACGTTTTCTTCTAAGTGTCGCATCCCGGGAATTTATTTAAGTATCTTATCCGTGGGATTTCATATTTTAGAATTGGTACGTGAATCCCGGGTTATTTTATTAAAATTGACCTTGTAGTACCGAGCTTTGTTTTAAATATGCAGAACATGTTTTCGGGTAGTCCTGAGACTCCATTGAGGTTTATTCTCATGAGATTCCGCATCAGGCGGTCAAATTATGAATTCCAGACTATTTTTCAAAAACTCACTTCGAGGGGTAAAATGGTCATTTTTGGAAAATTGAAGAAAAATGAACATGGTCAGAGGGGGTCAAATTCGGTTTGAATGGTCAAAGATGATGGGAGATATTTATGGAAAATAAAGAATAAAGAAAGGAAGAGATAAGAAAAAGAAATAAAGAAAGGAAAAGAGAAAGAAAAAAAAACATAAAGTAACTTACCTTTTTCTTGTCTCCCTTCAGCATCCGGCTTCATCTTCTCCATTTCACCATCTTCTCTGTACTCTCCTTCTCCTTCCACCATGGATGAGTTCTTCATGTTCTTCAATCAATCTTCAAGATTTCTGCGAGAAAATTGAGAGGTAAGCTCAGTTTTGTGTGTAGATTCTTATAGAACTAAGTTTGATGGAAGAAAATCACTCTTCTCTCCTCCCTCTCCAGGGCCAAATTTGAAGGTGGTGCATTCCTCCATGTTCTTCAAGCTTCTGCTCCCGGTAAGCTTGAATCTGAGTATGTTTCGATGTACTGTTGAAATTTCTGGTTATACTCTTCCAGTTTTTTCCATGAATCTGTCTGAAATTTTAACCTAGGGTTGGTGTGTTTGACCTAGGTTGAAATTGAGTTACTAAACTGTAGTATGGAAGCTTAGATACACTTTTCATGCTTGGGCTGTTATCTTTTTGCCTTCTATGCTTGTCCTATTTGTGTTCTGAAATTAAGGTCAATTTTGTAATTTCTTGACTGATGGAAAATGTGATGGAGTGGTGATACTAAATTGTTATTTGGATGATTCTGAACAACTTTTATACTTGGAGCTAACCGTGATTCTTCACGGTTAGCCATGTTGTGCTTTGGTCGAATTGAAGGATTATCCGAAAAGGACGTTCTATGATGTTTATGGTATTAGGATGGTGTAGGATGAATTGAGAATGTTCAATAACCCTGAATTGTTGGTTAATTACTGAAGAAACGTATGTCTGCTATATCTCCTTCAAATGGCCGAATTGCATTTTATATGAAATAGATGATGTTTGATGGAAATTGAGGTTGAAATGTGATTATTTGTTGTTAAATGAATGTTCGATAAAGTTTTGCAGGGGTTAGCCCTCCTGGATTGTGTTGGCCAAATTTTTTACATTGTGTCGGGGGACACATTTTTGGATGAATGATGATCAGTGGAACGTGAGTTATGTTTCTAGACGTTGTATGGATGCTTATTTATCTTTCCGTTTCAAAGGGTTTTATGAAAATGCATCCGAAATGCTACCTTATTTTCGGGACGCGTTAGTTACCTTGGTTCGGGGAAAGTGAAGCTACATTTTATCAGGTAAGGGTTCAACTTTCTTTATATGCATTCTGGGCTTCTGGTTTGCATATCAGGTTAGTTGAGGCTAGTTCATGGGTCGAGGGTGAGGCCCAGTGGCTCCCGGGGCTAGTCATATGGTAAGTGTAATGGTTTGCTAGTTTTTACATCCGGGAGAACCGACCAGGCGGTCGATGCCAAGCAACTGGTCAATGTTTTGATTTCTCTGGGAGAATCGACCATGCGGTCGATGTCGACCAAGTGGTCAATGATTTGATTTGTACGAGAGAACTGACCGGGCGGTCGATGATAATTTTCACTAGTATCATGCGTTTTGCCTCTCTAAACAATGCTTAGAGCTATTAGGGATTCGGATAGTCTACTTACAATCTGATGGGACTTATGTATTGCATATCACGACATTTGCATATCATATGATATTTAAGATTGTATATATTATTAGTACATTGCACGCTAACCTTTTATGCAGGTGTTTGCAAAACAAAACCCATTGCCTTTACCTAAGCCCTTACTGAGTACCTCTCGAGGACTCACCCCTTTATAATTAACATTTTTCAGGAGCTTCTGAGAAGTAACCTGTGGTATGTTTACGTAGGGTTTTCTGTGGTTTATGATTAAGGTACATGTGTAGCTCCTTTCTGTGATTTCTGTTCTGTTTTCAGGGGTAGTCTCGATTGAGATGTTGGTTGGCTATTTCGAGTATTTGGATGAGCACACATATGGTTTTTCTAACAGTTAATTCTTTTATGTGTGTTAGCAACAGCAGTAGTGACCTGGAGATGGTCTAGTGTCTAGCTCTGTAGGTGTAGATGCATATGTGCATGCGGCATGATTCATATTATGAGATCTTGTATGATTTGATCAATAGCTTGCATGATTTGAGTTATGGTTTTGTATTTAAGTGTTGATTCTATTATTATCCATGGTTTCCTTGATGCCTGGTGTATATTCTCAAAAAATCATGATTAGATTTCTGATGTTTCTGGATTTTCAGTTTTTGTGTGATTATCAATTATGGATGTTCTTTATGAATATGATTTTAACAAGTATGCCCTTCATTCCGTGTGTAATATAATCGGGACCACGTTATGGGACTCCACCACATCGAAGTGGCCCCACGTCTGAGGGAAGGTCGTCACACCCCTCCATAGTGTGTCCCCACGTCCGATGGTCACCGTCACACCCCCTCCGTATGTAAATGATTCCGCTCGGGGGGTTGTGACAAGTTGGTATCAAAATAGGTTATTATAATCAGTTATTAGAGAAAGACTTTTCATAGTCAGTTTTCAGAACATATATTATTCCAGGAAGGACTTCTGAGGGGTTTATTTGGATGGGCAAAGACCTTATTTCACTGATCGATTCCAGGATGGTTATCTGACAAGGATGATCAACTCCTTACATGGACTACATTGGAACGGGAAGTAGTATTGCAGGTGGATATTCTTTATATGCTCAGTATAATTATGTTACTAGATTTTCTTCTATAATTCTGGATATTCTTATGCGATTCTGGGTTCTTTCCTGGAATTATGGATTTTCTTCTTCTATTCTGGACTTCACAAGATTTTAGCATCAAGGCATGGACATCTAGATATGATATCATGCAAGTTGGGGTAACCTCAGGAAGGGGTTTTTCTATTATGATTATGATTTTATTGTGGTTTATCTATTTATCAGTGTTTGTTTAGTCATATAATCTGAGTCTATTTTTCTGTTCAGATTGTCTGTATTTATACATTGCATTACACTACAGAGCCTTTAGGAAAAACTGTTGCTTGCTTTATTAGGAAGTTAACCGTTACTATAGTGCTCTTTCTTCTATTATAAAGTCTCAGGTTATGTGGGAGATACGCGTCAGTAGTGAGATCTGGTATCGGAGGGTCGGGGTAGAGGCCTCACTCCATCTGGAATGTTGTGAATGGTATGATTGAACCCGAGGTAACAATTATGAACAAACACAACAACAAGAGGATCTGTGATCAAATTGTCTGTATTCTATTCTGCTTTTTGTCAGTATTTCATTATGCTCTCTGTCAGGATTCTATTATGTTTTCTGTCTGTATTTTTCTTTGCTATCTGTCAGGATTCTGTTTCTTTCAGTCAGGATTTTGTTCTGCTTTTTTCAGGATTTTGTTATGTTTTTTGTTTGGATTTTGTTTTACTTTTTGTGTGGGATTTTCTGGGTCTGTCGGGATGTCAGTTGTGTAGAACTTTATTCCTCTTCTATAAAATTATAAATTTCAACCTAAGGTTAGTTCTGTGAATATAAGTTCTGAGTTTTAGGCTAGAATCAGTTTTACCATTGCAGGTTCTGGAATGACAATGATAGTTGTCACCTTCTGTATCCATATCAGATCAGTTCGGTCGATGTCAGTAAGTACCAGCTAGTCCTAGAACTCGCTACTATCTGTGGTTTCCATGTCAAAATATCGGTAACTTGACTCGGGGGTAACAAGATGCACCCGGAGGACGAAACGCCACTGAGAGGCCCCAGATGGTAGTCGAAACTACCACTCCCACTGAACAACAGACGGTGGGAGGTGTACAAGTGTGATGTTGAGTTAACATGTCATGATAATTGTGCCATGATAATTGAGTTAACATGTCATGTTTAGATTGAAGTACATCATGAAGCATTAATACGAGTGTCAAAATACTATCACACTAAGCATATCTACAATGTATGTACAAGTGTGATGTTGAACATGCTCATGATATGGCATACACGACATAGAACTCAATTTACATTTTTTCAAGGTATTTAAATTGCATTCTAGACTCATGATTCAAGAAAAATTTAATCTTATCATGCTTGGATAAAATGGTATCACACATTCAGCATACATGCTTAAGAGAAGACACAAGGTAATCAAGACAATTGTTCAACTTCTAATAGCATAATAAAGTTCAAAAATATGATAGAAGTGAAATGGTACCTTATTCTCCATGTGCGATGATGATTTTGTGCTTTTGTCAGTTAGCTCAGTTGGATTGGTTAGGGTTTATTGGACCAAAATTAACAATAACTATAAATATTTACTAGAAAATTAAAATGTTGGAGGGCCTCGCACAAGAGCCATATTTTTAGCCCTTGGCTAGGCTTTGGTGATAGGATCAAGTAAGATAGATAGAATGTGGATGTGCGTCCTCGGTGAGAGATGGTGCAGGTGGTCACCGAACTCATCACTTCCTCTCATTAAGTTTCCAAACATAAATGAACGAGATGCCTTTGAGCTTGTCCCTCAGTTGTCGCTTGTCGATGACCTTTCAAAATTTTCCCTTCCTCTTTTTGGGAGAGGTGGTACTCAATTCCTGAATCAGGCTCTCAAAAGCCGTGTGAACCTTAAGAGGTTGTAACTTATCATTCTTTTCATTTAAGTGTTCTCCCGGGGCCTCATTAATGGAGTGTTCTTCCTTCATTATATCATTAAGGGGCTGGTGATTCTGCGCCCCTGCACCAATCAAAAGAACTTGAAGTCCCTGGAGTGCTTGTTGTTTATCCTTCGTCTCGACGGTTGTCCAAGAAAAATCATCTGGATGGTGCAAATGTGACTCCTTCAAATGTTGCCTCTCATTGCCTTCTCTCTCAACTGGCTCCTTTCTTTCCTTCTCCTTTCTCAATCTCATCTCATATTGATCGAGGCCAAAACACTCTTCGATCATTGCCTTCCCAGTGGCAAGAAATGGTCTGCCAAATATGATAGGCATTCGAGTGTGTTCATCCATGTCAAGTACGATGAAATCTATAGGGAAGTAGAACTTGTCGACTTTTACGATGACATCTTTGATTATCCCCTTAGCATAAGAGAATTATCGATCAGCTAATTGAAGATATATTGAAGCGGGTTTAACCTCACCTAAACCCAATTTTTGACTTATGGACCATGACATGAGATTGATGCTTGCTCCCAAATCGCATAACACTTTGTCATAGTGGAAGGGTCCGATGTCATAGGGGATGGTAAAGTTACCTGGATCCTTGAGTTTAGTCGAGAGTTTTTCTGTATGACCGCGCTTGCCTCTTTTTTCATGACAATTAACCCATTGTCTAAGAATCTCCTCTTCTTTGTCAGTAAATCCTTTAAAACTTTGGCGTACTTGAACATTTCCCGTATGGCGTCCAAGAAGGGTAGCTTGATTTCCACTTTCTTGAATACTTCTAAAAATTTATGGAAATATTTTGCATCATGTTTCCTTTGGAGTCTTTGAGGGTAAGGTAACTGAGCGATGAGTTCTGGTGAGAGTGGTGCTTGTTATCCAATGTTTTGGCTTCCAGAGGTTCCCGTGGAACCTTTTTGTCCAGTAGGGACCGTATTTGACTCCTTCTTCTCATCCTTGTCACTCACTTCCCCTTCTTTCTTCTTTTCTTTCTCATTCTCAACTAAGGGTTTCCCACTTTGAAGAGTGACTGCATGGCAGAATCTCCAGTGCTCCTGGGTACTAGGTTTATTGTCTGAAGGGAACTTCCCTTTGTTGAGAGTTTTGAGGGAATTGGTAAGTTGTCCAATCCGGGTCTCCAGGTTGTGGATGGAAGCTCGGGTGTTAGCCAACTCACCATCCATTATTTTATGGACGTTCATCAGCTTGCTCTCATTTACAGCATTGGCCTTGTTGAGATTCTGCATGAGTTGCTCAAACATGGTGTTCACCTTCGTCATTGAGTCACTGCTGGATGCTTGTCCTTGGTGTAAAATCCACCACCTGTTGATTCTGCCCTCTGTTAGCTGGGTATTGCATGAAGTTGAATTCTTCGTTGTTTTCTCCAAAGTGTTCTGCTTCTAAGATTGGCTTCTGACCTTACTGGATGGCTTGGTTTTTCATAATCTTTGAGACCATCCTCTAGCTGAGGCGCCTAGATAACTCTTGGTTCTCTTAGATAGTCCTTCATAAAATTGACAGACTTGGTAGTCATGGCTTACTCTTGCTTGCGGGCATATCTTGATTAATTCCTTAAGTCTCACCCAAGACTGTGCTATTGTCTCATCTGGATCTTCCTTGAAATGTAAGATTTGATTTTTCAGTTCAAATGCCTTTTGAGGAAGAAAGTACTTCTTAATAAAAGCATGTCAGAGGTCTACCCAAGAGCCTATCTTCTCTGGGTCAAGAGTCTTATACCAGTGCTTTGCTCCTCCGTCTAGTGAGAATAGGAATAGTCTCATCCTCTTTGCTTCTTCTGATACTCCACACAATTCTATAGTGTTGCAGATGATTGAGAAGGTGTTCGTTCGGATCCTCATTTGCAAGCCCATGGAAACAATGTCTCTCCACGTATGTAAGAACATGACTGGGAATTGTGAAGTCATGATGTACTGGTGTAGGACGGATCAATATCTCCTTCATCTTGCCAAATTTGGGGGCAGACATGTCGGATAATATTGGTCATCTTCTTCGCTCACCTTGTGGTGCATTTTGAGCTTCATTGCCTCCAATTGGTACTTCATTTGACGTGGACCGTTGACGTTGGTGGAATCTCCATTGACAGGTACTTCGTTCATGTTGGGTGCGCCATTTCTACCATTTCCTTGGTTTTGATCGTCCAACACTTGTCCAAGACCATATGGACCGTTACCATTCATTGGTTGATTTCCTCTGTTATTGCCATTGATGATCGGGGTACTTGGTTGACCATCCTGGCTCGATATCTAATCTTTCATAAAGTTCAGTTGATTTCAGGATCGTGAGGGATGATTGGTAACACTGGCCTTCTTCTCATACAATCCGAGATCTCCAACACAAACTTCAATTTTCAACAATACTCTACCCAGCAATGGCGCCAAAATTTGATCACAGCCAAATTTACTACTTATAATTCCTTACTGTTGTGCGCGATCTATCAATCCTAGTCTAGTGGCTCCATTGGTGAGGGTCGAACCCAAGAGAGAGTATGTGTGAATATATCAGTGCTAAGTGAATTTCCTACCGTTATGTGAAGGTTCCTGTAACAACTATCTAGTGATATGAGAATGCTTTGGTGGTAATGAGTAACTTGCAATTCAAGTAACACAGAGAAATGATTTGAAAATGGGATTAAATCAGTTGGGAAAAATTCTTCTAGGGTTGCTTAGCCTAAAATTGGGGATTATCTATACTTCACATGTCATGATAAGATGTATGCATGAATATTGGTCCGGTTTCCTCTCAGATAACCGTCCGCCCTCTCACTAGGAAAACTCATAACTAGGCACTCTCGTGCTTTAGGAACGAATCCCTTGAGGCACTAACAATCAAGAAATAGCTACTAACGGCTCAAGTAAGGTTCTCTCGAACTCCTACAAGATCCACCAATCGATTCTCCTAAGTCTAACCTAAAGGAAATCCTCTCGGATATTTTAGCAAATTACCAGATCACATGTAATTGTAGAGCTAGCATACTACAAACATGATAAATGATGGAACTAGCTCAGAGATTAAATATCTAATCAAACAATCATATTAGGCATAGATAATCCCCTAGGCAAGCTAACCCTAGAAGATCATAAATTACTACTCACTAATAAGCATGCTAAACACAGAGATTAACATGCAAGAAAACATAATTAAATAAGGTTTAGATATCACTCTTTGAAGCTAAAGCCTCCAAGATCTTCCCAAAATAACTCCAAATTCGTAGATCCCAAGACTCTCAAATTGTTCATCCCGAAAAACTATTTATAGGACTTCCCTAATGTATAAAATGACCCTAGAAAGATTGGTTATGAAAGAGTAAATAAACTGGGGTAAACAGGTCTTAACGTATGATGAGGACATGACCCCCATGAAAGTCAAGGAACTTCCCAAGAAAGAAAGTGGTCCACTTCAAGGTCTAAGAGGACCTATGACAAGAGTCAAGGCCAGAAGTTCAAAGCAGTATCTCAATGCATTCATGAAGACTATGGCCGAGAAGGAAGCACAAGTGGAAGATTCACAAGTCTTGGACCTCAAGATGGAGATCATGTGAATCAAGCTTGAAGGAGGATGCAAGAATACCTCACTTGGCTCCATCAACATCTGCACCAGACTTGGAGAAGAAGGCAGACGGATCCTAGCCACTGAAGGGCCACCAAAAGAATGACTTTTTCAACACAACACCAAAATCTTAGTAAAGTGCTACTTTAATGGAAGGGCAGGCCAAGAGGAGTTATAAAATTCTCACTTTGGTCCTTGGAGAGTTTGGAATAGGCTTCGGAGGCATCAACAATGCAAACAGACCATCCTGGACCACATGACATCATCCTGTCAGCATCTTACAAGACAAGCCCAAATGGTCCCCAATGGTCCCCTACACCCATTTAATAGCTTGTCCCCCCTCTCCAAACACCCCAAATGACTCCTTCATCTCTTGGATAAGAGTTACTTTCACTTTGTATCACTTAGCTAAAGACTTTCACTTAAGACTATTTTTTGTGTAAGACTTAATTAGCTTAGCTTAAACTAGTTTAGGTCACTTTCAAGGGAGGGATCCCTTCAAGCATATTCTCTAGCATATTAGGGTTTCTACCAAGAGGAGGGGGATGATCCTTTGCCTATAAATAACTCCCTCTACCTAATTTGTAACCTAGAAATCATTTTATGAAACATTTCTTCAAAGTAAGGAAAGTGTTTTAGGGTTCTCACCTCTTCTCCATCACCCGCCATTACTTGAAGAAATCTCTATCTCTATAGTTGTATTTCTTCAAGTTAGGAAACATCACTTCCGCCAATTATCAAACCTTATGATCCATGCTAGTACATAGCTAGGAGAAGGTTGTTATCAAGTGGTA
>JBBYHH010196215.1:0-13572 GCA_038382905.1 Daphne laureola | reverse complement strand
ATGCCATTGTTAAACCATCATGGCCCGAAGGAAAGCATATGGCTTAACAACCAGATAGCCAATACCCGAAGGAAAGCTATCAGGATTCAAAATGGGGAAATTCTAAGGCCCCAAAAGTTTAAATGGCTGAATACACATGCATCCGGGATTCAAAAGGGGGCAATTCTAAGGCCCCAACATTCCAAATGGCTGAATACACATGCATCCGAGATGCAAAAGGGGGCAATTATAAGGCCCTAACATTATAAATGTCCGAATACACCAGCATCCGGGATTCAAAAGGGGGAAATTATAAGGCCTTAACATTACAAATAGCCGAATGTACTAGCATCCGAGATTCAAAAGGAGGCAATTCTAAGGCCCCAACATTCCAAATGGCCGAATGCACATGCATCCGGGATTCAAAAGGGGGAAATTCTAAGACCCCAACATTCCAAATGGCTGAATGTACATGGATCCGGGATTCAAAATGGGATAATTCTAAGGCCCTAAGATTCTGAATGGTTGAATGCACCTGTATCCGGGATTCAAAAGGGGGCAATTCTAAGGCGCCAAAAGTTAGAGATATGATCGCCGATACCATAAGTACGTTACCAAGTGTGCATAACCTAGAGTCCTTCTAGTCTGACACGTCCTTGTTAGGGGGGACATGATAGCCAATGGGCCCAACCTAGTCTCTAAGGCCTAAAGTGGGCCTATAAACCCAAAAAGCCCACAAAGATGCTTGAGTCACCAACCCAGGAAAGGGGGCCCATTTAAAATGGTTGAAGGCATCATACCCGAACATATACATCCGCAAATTGAGTTCATGCCCTTAGTGCATTACAACCTGATGGCTTGCATCCAGGATACATTTTCCACCTGTCCTCTGACACCAACCGCCTCTTTCCTGTCAAAGTATTACAGATGTGCCACTCTATTAGACAATACTATATAAGCCTACATCATTCCATCATTTAAGGTAACTATTCACTCTGCCGAAGGTCTGGCACATTCTCTCCACCCATTATACTGACTTAAGCATCAGAGGACCCTCCGCCGGGTAAAACTCAGGCGTGGTCTACAGATTCTGTTAATTGCACAGGTTAACCCACCAAAACATGGAAATGGAGCTGAACGTAGTCAAGACCAGAAGAAAGAGGCTCAACAATGTGGTCGTCCCAATCGAAGGACAACCACCAAATATATCTGCTATTATGCAATCTCTCTCAATGACCTGACAAATATTATCCAAAAGCCAGTACTTTATTAAACAACAATAATTTATTTATTTAATCATACTACTGGTCACGAAGTAATATGTTCTCTGCTCTTAGTTGTTGAACCTCAATGAGCAAATCATTCCACGCTTCGTTGAGGGTTTTGAACCGATTCTCCAACTGCTCATTCCTTTGGAGCAAGAAGCTATCATGTCGACAGTAGCTGCAGTCGCAACTGTCAGTCGATACTATATCATCCGACTCACTATCACTGTTGACAACAACTATATGTTTTCCTTTTGAGCTGGTGGACGCCATTTGTGAAGTTCATCAAATAATTCTTGGTTGGTTGCGATCTGTACTTTATATAGGCTCAATAGGTACTCAATTCCAGCAATTAAATGTGTGATCTGATTGTAATTGAGTATGTCAAGGGATTATGTTAATTGTAATAGTAAATTAGGCATGTAATTGCATGATTAGTGTAATCAGAATATTAATTATGATGCAAACGTGTAATGAAAGAATTAATATTGGAAAGTCGGCTGGAGAAAACGCGCGCTGAGTTGGTGCTGATGTGGTGCGGACATGGCGAGGACGTGTCTTGTCACATGGCGGTGCCTGAAGACAGAAGCTCCTGTAATAGTATACTCCATCCGTCCTCAAAAGACTGTATCAATTATTTTGACAATTTCACTGTATTTAATATATGATTTATTTTCATGTATTTTTAGATATTAAAAACTAGAAAATTCATTTGGGAACCATAATTTGATATCCAAATTTGCTAAATATATTTTTTCTTAATTTTTTTACATTATTTATCTTTATTAAAAATTGAGTCAAATATTAAATATTGAAACAACAAAATCAAACGATATAATTTTTTGTGCCAAACAGTCTAGTTTCTAAAAATATCGTTTTCAAATTTATAAAAAAATTCTATAAAAATCCCTCATACCAATTTAATTGTTATATTTCTTTTTCAGCATCTAATCTATAAAAAAATTTCTTAAATATTCTGTTATGTAATGTCAACTAATTTATATATAAAAGATAAATCAAACGGTCTATTTTCAAATTTTTTTAATAAAATTTCTTAATTAAAAATTAAGTCAAATAAAGTATTAAAAATCAAAACTCTCGATTACAAAAAGGGACTGACGTGGTAGTAGATAGTTGATTCAGATAGTTGATTCTATCTAACACCCCCCTACGGCCTCACTGAATCAGCTCTCCAGTCCTCAGTTAACAATTTCTCCGATGTTTCCATCGGCGGCGGAAGAGAGATCCGAAATTGTGTTCTTCGATCTCGAGACGACGGTGCCGAGCCGACGCGGCGAGGGCCACAACATCCTTGAATTCGGAGCCATCCTTGTCTGCCCCAGGAGGCTCGTGGAGCTCCACAGCTACTCGACTCTGGTCCGACCCGATGACCCATCTCTCATCTCCTCACTCTCTGTCCGCTGCAACGGCATTACTCCCGACGCCGTCTGTTCCGCCCCTTCCTTCGCCGACATCGCCGACCAAGTCTTCGACATTCTTCATGGTTAGTACTGAATTTTGTTGCAAGTTCTTCAGATAAAATGTAGAAATTGGATGTTTTAGGGAATAAATTTCTGGGTTCGGCATTTCGGATCACTAAGAAGGCATTGAAAATCTGATAATTGGGACTAATCATGGATGTTTCCTGCTCGTTGTGAAACTTCACAGACCCTAATACTACTGAAGTTTAAGAATTCCTGAATTTTGTTGCAAGTTCCAAAGAAATATATGAAAATGTAATCTTTTGGACACTCAACTTTCTTGTAGTTTGGTTAGGACCATGCGTAGAGGACATAAAGATTTAATATTAAGAACTGATTATGGAAGTTTCCTTTTTCAAGCAGTTTGGTATAATATCATACCTGCTTTTTTCATAAGTATTAACGTTGAAGTGTGTATGAATTGTTCATAGGACGTATCTGGGCAGGACACAACATACTTAAGTTTGATTGTGCTAGGATAAAGGAAGCTTATGAGAAGATTGGAAGACCACAACCTGAGCCAAAGTGTGTCATGGATTCATTGGCTCTGTTGACTAAGAGGTTCGGAAGAAGAGCTGGGGACATGAAGGTATGGACATGAATAATAGAGAAATTATAGTTTTGTTTTCACTCTAGTGGTCTCCCCTACTAAGTAGACGTTCAAGTTATAGTCTCAGTACTTTTGACTTGGCAGTTGCAAGTGCAGTTCATGCTTGTAGAGCCCTTTTTTCTTTGTGCTTCTGCTTTATTTGGTTACTGCTTTGGATTTTATAAAGCCATCCGCTTTGTTTAGTCGGAAGATGGGTTTAGTAAATTATAATGGGAAAATAATGGATAGGCTCCTTCGAAAGCTTTGTTGTATCGCTGGCTTCTGAAGATAAACGCAGTTTCTTCGGAACCGGAAAAACAAATCTGTAAGGAACCATTAAAAACTTAAGAACGCTTATTATATGTACTCCCTCCGTCCTCAAATAATTGATACATTTTCTTTTTGTTGTTTTGCAGTATTTAATCTATGATTTTTTTTCCATGTATATTTAGACATAAAGTTAAATAATTTACATGCGTATCATAATTCGAAAATCTAAATTTTCTAGACATATTTTTTTGTGAATTTATTTCCACTATTTATCTTTATAAATCTTTGAGTCAAATATTGAACCTTGAAATATGAAATTCAAATGTATCATTTTTTTCGGATGCAAGAAGCATAGCATTTGGAAAGAAGTAGCTACGGTGATTGGATGTTTTGGTTGCGTGTGGTTGGGTGTGGTTGGGTGCACCGGTCTCAAGCTGATGACATAACTTTAGCTTTATTTTTTTGGGTTAGATCTGTTTAATTATAAATGTTTCTCAACTACAATACAATGGAGTTTTTTGCAATGTGTGAGCTCACGTGTCTTTACTTATTATTATTATTTTTAAATTTTGGTCTTTTTTAAATTAAACATCGTACAATTAGTTAATTAAAACTAAATTTGTAGCTCTTACTTTTATTCCTTTTGCACATCAGTCCCAAATGCTTTCAATCTTCTTATTTGAACATTTGAACATTTTGTATTTTCTTGATTTTACTTTGTTTGTTAAAAAGATATATCACTTCTTACATCTTTTCAATTTTTTTCGTATTTGTTTCAAAATTTCAATTTATCTTTTAATTTTCCCATATCGTGTTTTTAAAATATAAGGATGAATAGTTATTCGAGTTTTTTTTTTTTTTGCAAAGCTCTGTTCATACCTCTTTTTCACATTGATCCCAAATGTTTCCAATCTTATTTGGAAATTTCAGAATTTTGTTTTTTTCTTTCTTTTCCTCTTACTTTCTCACTTCTTACCTCTTATTTTCATGTTTTTTTGGCATTTATTTTCTGAAGTTTTAGTTTTTCTTTTAATTTTTCCATAAACACGTGTTGTTTTGTTCTGTTTTTTTTTTAAAAATATATTTCCATGCATATACCTTCGTTTTCACATGCTTTCTTTTCCCTTTTCTAATTTTCTAATACTTATTGATTATCATGAAATTGAATCGAAAGTTATCCTCGATACTTACTAGCTATTATCCTTAATATTTTATCTTTTTTTAATATGCATAAATTACAACTTAACCACGATTGTACACCCGTTCCGGAGCATGGGTTGATAGCACCTTGTTCGAAATAATTAAAAGAAATCCACCTGGACTTTCCACTGCCCTGTTACTATTTTTTTATTTTTTTCCTCTTTTTTTCTTGCATCACTCTTAGAGCCCCAAATCTTGCCTACTTTTTGGCGAGTCGAGCTTTTATTTGTTTGACTTCGATTTGATTTATGTGCGCTCTATCTACCTCTGATCAAAGCTCTATCAGGTTTATTTATATCTTTTGGTAGATCTTTTTTATGTCAAATAGGCAGGGTCCTTTTAACTAAATCTGTATGTTTAGTTAAAAGACCTGCACTGTAACAAGTTCATGTGATTCTGTGCAGATGGCCACTCTGGCAACCTACTTTGACATCGGAAAGCAGACACATAGGTAACAATTGTGTGGACTAGCATTTTGTATTCTAAGTGGTAACAATTGTGTGGACTAGCATTTTTATTCTAAGTGCTTCTCACTTTAGTAGGCACAGTGTTTCTTGTTTCCTTACAAATTGCTATTCTTTTTCGCGTCTTCCAGGAGCTTGGACGATGTCAGAATGAATCTTGAAGTCCTCAAGTACTGTGCCACAGTATTGTTCTTGGTATGCTATAATACTTTCTAAGAGGAAATTGATTTGCTGTTATCTATACAGAGCTTTCAAGGCCCTGCTTGTTTGATGACTTCCAGGACTCACATCAGGTTTAGCATGTTCTTGACTAATAAATAAGTAGTACCTTTTTAAATGTTGAATTTCAACCGTCAGATTAAAGCTATTGGGTTGCAAGGTCTCTGACCAAGTAGAACATGTATTAGCATTGAGGTTGTTTAAAATAATTGTCCTCCAATGTTTTCCAAGTTTGATCACCCCTTTTGGGATGTTGTAGAATTTTAGCTCCTAGAATACTTGATGGATATGTGGTCATCCTATTACCTTCTTCAGTGCAATGAATTAGACTCTCTTATTTTTTCCTTTAAAACTTTTTTTTTTTTTTTTGTCGTTTTGTATCCCAAAATCTGTCAAGTTTACCTATTTGTACAGCTTCTTAAAATTTTTAGCATTCCCACTTATTTGTGAAGGTGTTTTAAAGACAGAGAGAACTGGCAAACTTGGACTGCATTTCAGACATTCTGGTTGATTAAAACTTGCTTGAATATTGTGCAGAATTAGGCGTGGTTTTAGACTTTTAATCCAATATTAATTTGATAAAGTGTTAGTTTGTCAAGAATAAACACAATTTTGGGATGCATGGAGAATAAAATGTCTAATTCTCGTATATGAGTAGCTTTGTTATGGCTTGCAGCAATGTTCAGCTTTCTACGTGAATTTGATTTGGCCAAATTATCTATTAGTCCCCTGAACCATGTTGACTCAATCACTTTAATCTCTCAATTATAATTTCGGTCCCTGAACTATGCACCGTTAAACACTTTACCCCTTTGACCATATCAGTGTTTGTTGACCTCATGAAAAAATACTTTGTTAGTCCTCCAAATTTAATAATCAGAACTTAAGTATTCAAAACTTGTTAAAATGACCAAATTCAAACTTCCGGATTTGCCGCATCTGAATGGGTTGCTCGTACTTGAGGTCACTGAGAGGGGCTCCGATAGGCGAACCAGTGTCGTCAATGATACGTTCTGATATTTTTAAGAAAGTAGTAGTCCTAAATTCTTTAAAAACATACAAATAAGACACCAGTTCGTTAACAATTTGACACCGTTAATCTCAAGTGGGATGAGTTACTGAGTCAGAGGACTAAAGTGTCGAACATTACATAGTTCAAAGACTGAGTTAGAAAGAATTATAATTCAGGGATGAAAGTGAGCGAGTCAACGTAATTCAGGGGAGTAATAGGTAATTTGGCTATTTGATTTTGCTTTGTGAAATTTTTTGGCTATATTACCCTCAAATGTCAGGATGGACGGGGACAGGAAAATCCATCTAGAGTAGCAATTCTGCCACATGAAGAATTGTATCACTTTGTCAATTGAACATAAAATTTGTTTGTTTGTTTTTTTTTTCCTTGTCAAAACAAATGGCATAAAAATAAAAGTACACCATCTTGCATTTGGACTTTTATATGAATGAACTAGAATTTTCGGACACTTCAGAATACTTATATTTTTTATTCCTTAAGCATTTCGTAATGCTTTTGCAGTTGTCTTGTTTCGTCACGGGAAACAAACACAAAGCCACCATGTCTTTAACTTTTATTTTCTATATGAAAAGAGCCAATATTGGTACACTGACAAGGATGTGGCTGAACATCCTGATTCTGCAAAAACCCCTTGATTCTAGGATGGATTCCCTTGCTTTGTGTCATTTGCGGACAATCCTGGTGTCTACCTTCAATAGTTTTCAAGCGAAATACAGTATAGGAAATGCTGGTGCTTTATTGTCTGATAGTAGAACTTGGTATAGTTTTTCAGTATTTTTTGGGATAACTTTATCCTATGTATTCTGTAGGAGTCGAGTGTCCCAGACATACTCACTGCAAACATGTCAAGCTCACCAAAACCGACTACAAGAAGCCAAAGTAATGGGAAGAAGTCACCAGACTTGCTTAAGTGCACAAGTACTTTGAAGAAGTCACCAGAGAAACTTAAGTGCCTTTTTGGTTCCCCTTCAAGCTCATCAGAGCAGCATCCGATAATATCTCTTCTAACTGACAGCACGAAAGAGATGGTATCAAATGGCACACCTCTGAAAGATCCTTTTGATATGGAATCCATGAAAGCAGCACTATATGCTGAGGAAGTCCAACCAGGATCAGTTCAAAACCCCAGGCTAGAGTCTACAACTCAAACTCCTAACAAAGGCTCTATCAATGTTGTTGGGTTCTTAGAGCCTAAAGAAGTTTCAACAAGTTCGATTACTGCATCTCTTGTCCCACTACCTAACCGGGAAGAAAAAGTGAAACTAATCCATAAGAATGCTGCTTTGCAGCTTTTTGGTTCTCGGTTGAAATTATGGTTCGGTATAAGTGACAAGTTTGTTGATGATACTGGTCGCCCGAAGCTGAGCATCATGGTTAATGTTTCTCCAAACTTGTGTAGTGTTCTTGAAGCATGTGATGATATTGCAAAACAGTTATTTGTGGATTCTGGTAGCGGATCACGGTGGAGGACTGTTGTGGAACGTAGAGAAGGCTTCTCTGAATACCCAAGAGTTAGGCTGCAGTATGTTATTTTCTAAACCTATATATATATATATATATATATATATATATATTCATTTTCTGTTCTCTTTGCTGATTTCCATTCTGCACCCTTAACCTATGTTGATCCTGTTATTTTCATCTGTAAATTATGACAAGGGATCAACTCGGTCATCTAATTATGACCTAGTATGAGACACTTAAGACTCTTAACTCATTGATTTGGTTGTTGGTGAAGGGGATAAGTGTCCTAGTTTTCATAATTTGAGAATCAATTCAATGTGTCGTAGTGTAGGGGCAAAATCTTCAAGTCAACAAAGTTTAAGGGTGCAAAAACTTAGGCATTTTCCCCTTTTACCCTCTTTCACTGCCAATAGTATACCATATTTTGACACCAAAAATCATTTAGCTTTAGTCAGATGAGGTTTCATGAAATAATGGGTGTCATGAATCTTCCATGAACATTGATCATGTGTGACATTGACTGGTCTGATAATTTCTGGTTCAATAGAGTGGTTCATTATGTTTCATCATTTGAATATGAACTTCATATGTTTCGAGGAAGTTTCTGATAATTATTCTCCTTGTTTGTCCAGCATACCTAGTTCGCCGAACAAGGATGCTGCTCCATATGAAACCGAAATATACCAGGAAGACGGTTCTGGCGACACGCAAAAATTGTTGTTTAGCAGGTTTGATGTTGAAGCACTTGGAAGATTGCTGGCTCCAGGGACATTTCTTGACACATGCTTTCTTGTCGATTCATACAACTATAAGAACAATGCAGGTATCCGCTTGGTGGCCAAACGGTTGATCCTCCATTCTAATTGATCATCCATTAAGTTCAAAGCAAATAGAACTGAATTTTAGTTTGTAGGAATGCTCACTAGATACTGAGAAATGTATGTTCTCGATTAGAATTGTGCGAGTCCAACGAAATTAGCATTAAATCTAATCGGTCCCCTTCTTCCGGCAATAAAAAACCACTGACCTTCATGCATTTGTGTTCAACAGCCGAAAATGATGTTCTCTAGGATATGATTGATGTTTTCATGATAAACTATGATGCGCTCAAGTAACAACATGATGCTCTCGCTTTTTATGACTTTGGTGCAAACATCTCGTTCTAGAAAACATAATGTACTTAATCATGATAATGTTGCATTTCTCGTATTTCTCGTGACATTATGATGCTCTATAATAACAAAATGATGCATTTACCCTCATGATACTTCACAAAATGATGCAAACGCAAATAATGATGCTCTCGTGCTATCAAAAAATGTACTCTGCATCACTGGTGATCCCCTTTCATTGCACTATGATGCTTTCATGTACAAACATGATGAAACACTTATGATGACTTAATAATGGTTTATGCTCAACTAATAATGCATTTCATGAATGATGCACTCCATGCCTAAAAAAATGATGCACTCAAGTGAACCATGATGTACTTGTTTTATTCGATCTTTCAAAATCGACTGCATAAACAGATGCTCTCTGTGATAAGTATGACGCTCCTTTGTACTACTATGATGTTCCCCTTAATTACGATGATGCTCTCTGTTATTGGTGCACTCCTAATGAACTATGATGCACTCATTTTCTTCAACTTTTTAAAATATAGTGCTTAAACTGATGCTCTGTGTTTTAAGAGTGATGATCCTAGTAACCAATATGATGTTCTTTGTCTTAAAATGACACTCTTACACAGAATGATGCTCTTAAAAAGATGTTTTGGTACTTGGAATAGTGCTATTAAAATGATGGATTGGTACTTAGAATGATACTCTTAAAGTGATGCCATTAAAACTAACCTACTTAATTAAAATGATGCTCTTAAAATGGTGCTCTTCAACATTTAAAAGTGATGCGCTCGATGACAGGGATGATGCTCTGTTGAGCACATTTGATGCTCTTACATACACATATGATGCGCTTGTTCTACTTACTTACTGATGCACTGACCACGTGTCCCTAATTCTCGCACAAAGCCTGTAAACAATGCACACATATCCCTAGTTGAATGAGTAACCGTCCGTCGCAACACGTTCTTCTCTTAAAACCACCTTTACCATGATCTCACCCCCACTACTCACGATTCTCTCTCTCTCTCCAACGTCTATATCTCTCTCAAGTTCTTCATCTTCTTCAACCTCTCTCTCTCTAAAGTTCTTCGTCTTCTTCAACCTCTGATATGGTTTCGGTTGGATGGTGAACCTGAAACCAAAGGTTGATCTTTTTCTCCTTGTGTTTGGCGAAAGTGAATGATGGTGATGTAGTTTGGACTCTTGAAACCTCCAAGCTCCAAAAGGACTTGGCAATCACAAGAATAATGCCCGGTGGTGGTGGATCCAACTTCTTCCTTCCTTGAAGAAAATGAGCAAGTTAGAGTTGATGGATATGTTGCATACTTGAGCCTCAAGTATGGATTTGAAGTGTCTAAAATAAGACCAAACTAGGAGCTATTCTCACTAGAAAACTATGCTAAGGAATAATAAATTAGATAGAACAAATATAGAGAAGAATTCTTTGTAATTTCCTTGATGATTCTTGATGAAGAACAAGTGAGGCAAGACTTCTATTTATACTAGTAAGAGCTAGCCTTAGGTTACTAAAGAAACATAGATAGATATTACAATTAACTCCTAGAATTAACACTAGAAATAACTCATAGCATTAACACAAGAATTACTCCAAATAACTCCTAATTAAACTTAAAACAAAAGGCTATTGACTCCAGCATTTTATTACTTGTAAATTATGAGATGGAAGCCTCTAGACCCTTGTAAAATTCGCCAAAATGGATAGGAAAATCAGGTTCAAAGAGGAATTACAAAACTCACTTAGCTTCAAACCCGAAACTACAACAATGTGTCATGTGAAAGCTTATTTCGTCCATTGTAACGTCCGCACTGGGTTTGGTCCTCTTCATATGAAATGTAGAGCCAGATGTTAACTTTCCAATGAATATGAATAATGCAATTGCGATATTTGTAGCTTGAGTTATGAAGTTTCTACCGAAACAAGGCCAATCAGGTGTCTCCCTCAATGCCCCTCATTATGATACCCATTGAAGATCCTCATGACAAGAATATGACTTGGCATAGTGGATGAGGCACCACTTTGAAAGAAGGAGGTGTTGAGTTCAAGTCACACCCAAGTCATTTTTCTCTTTTTATTTTTAAAATTACCCATACGTTGTAATTAGTCCTTGATGCAGTTGACCCAACTTCTGTTAGATGTTGTCTTCACAAGGATCTTGAAGACTTTATGGTACACTATCCAAGCACGCGTCTGGGTAGGACTCGCAAGGCCTGCCTGCGCAGCATATAGCCACTAAGAAGGCCCCTATATACGGCGAAGGGCAATGTGCGCGGGAGCACGGCCGCGCTAGAACAAGGCCCGCGCACATGGCGGGGCCAACTCCCCTCCGCACAGAGAAAGACGTGGCCAACCACGTCCTTGCCCACGATTTCCACATCCTTGGTAAACCGCCACCCACTCGCCCAGCCCACTACACCTCCCATGATCAGACAAGCTGGGGAACCGCGCATCACTCCGACTCATGGGGGGTTAGGGGCTAGGTCAAAGCCTTATATAAAGGAAGACCCGGGATAGTTGAAGGTACGATATTCTCTCTGATAAAATACTATTGAGTCCTGGACCTTGAACTGACTTGAGCGTCGAAGTGTGCTTCCGAGGTCACAACCTTGGGTCTTTTGCAGGTTTGGACTCACCATCGAAGGAGTATCAGAAGCACAAAGTCACAGTATCCAGATAGCTGGAATTGAGGCTATCAGATTGGCACCGTCTGTGGGAAACGAACGTAGCCCATGAAACTCACCATGCCAAGAACAAGAGCTAGTGAACCCCTCCACAGTAAGAGAACCAATGGAGGAAACGAGGACCCTCCGCACCAGGAAGATAATGTTTCTGGTCACACCATTGGAGAAAGCGTAGCTCCTCACGGAGGAGTAGGAGGCATCCAACAAAACATGGTACTTCAGCAAACTAACATTGCAGGCCTGGACCAAGCAATAATTGCAGCCATCACAGAAGCAGTGGCCAATAACCTCCAAAATACACTAGCGGAGACTCTCAGGGGAGTACTGGACACTACATGAGGCATCCCAATAGCACGCTAAGCCGTGAGTGCGCCACCACCTCTACCGTCGATATAGGAAAATAGGGCGGACCCTGCTCACACCGCTACCCTCAGCGCACTGGCCCGGTGCATGGAGCAAATGGAGAAGTGAGAAGAGAGAACCAATACATCGAGTGAAGGACTGGGTCTGAACCACCTTTGGACCCAGCCATTCGCGAGCCAAATCCTTGCTTCGCCATTACCAGAAATTTTTTGGCAGCCAAAGCTCGATGCTTATGACGGACTCTCTGATCCAGACGTACATATGCAATGATACGTCTCAGCAATGGCCATCGCCAGGGCAGACGATAACACCATGTGTCAATCCTTCAGATCCACGCTGACCGGAGCAGCCGCCGCTTGGTACAGCACTCTGAGGGGTAAGCAGTTTAACTCATTCGAGGAACTCTCCCTCACCTTCTCTAACTATTTTATAGGCTCCAAGCCCTCGCCAAAAATGGTGGCCCACCTGCTTAAAGTGAGACAGTGCAAAGAAGAGCCTCTCAGGGAATATATCCAGCATTTCCAAGTGGAAGCAATCTAGGTCCCTAATTTGAGTGAAGAGACGAGACTCCTCGCTGCCATGCAAGGGCTTCAATGGGACTCCTGATTCTTCATGGAAGTCAATACTAACCCCCCAGGTAGCATG
Organism: Daphne laureola; assembly: GCA_038382905.1. Lineage (NCBI taxonomy): Eukaryota > Viridiplantae > Streptophyta > Magnoliopsida > Malvales > Thymelaeaceae > Daphne > Daphne laureola. Next base: position 773 of record JBBYHH010196215.1, on the reverse strand, counting down.
GAGCAGTTCCTCACCAGGGCCATCAGATTCATGCATGAAGAAGAGATAATTAAGATGCAGTACAAGCCCTCACAAGGTGAAGGCAGAGTCCAGAATCTGCGAGGGCAAGATAACCGAGTAGGGGCAAAGCACACCCAATTTTCATCCCAGCCTATGCGGGAACACCATTATCCACGGCTCCCACCTCTCCGAGATTCGTGAACCAACATCCTCCACATCCTCAAAGCGAGGCGTGCGGTCCTGAAATGGCCACACCCCCTGTCCAAGCAAGCCAATGGCCGATCAAGCAAATACTATCGATACCACCGCGATAAAGGGCACGACACTGAGGACTGCATTGAGCTTAGGAAAATATTGGCGGAAATGGCCGCACATGGGGAGCTATCTGAATTTATTTCTCGGGACCACTCCCTTAGAAAAGAATCACCCAGGGGTCGCAAGCGTGAAAGAAACCGCGAGGGCGAAGACAAGCAGCCAAGGGAAAATCACCGATCGCAACGGAGAGAAGGAGACCACATACCGGCCCCAGCAGGTCGCATTCACGTAATAACGCAATGCGAAGGGGCGGCGACAAGACATCGTTACATGAGGCAAATCTACCAACTCAACCACTCCGCAGCCTAACTCATCCACCGGCGAGACGGTACGTCAGTAGTGGTCCCTCATACAGACCCACTGATCATCACAACCCGCATCGCAGGTTGGGATACGAACAAGATCTTTGTGGACACTGGGGCGAATGCAAACGTAGTCTAAAAGCAAACCCTCCAGGC
>JBBYHH010196105.1:0-13573 GCA_038382905.1 Daphne laureola | reverse complement strand
GCGAGCAAATAGAATCGGTCAGCAAGGACATCTTCATATCTATTGCTGAAATCAAACATGCAATGCAATTAATTGAGGAGAAACATTCAACTTTCTGCAGGGAGTGAATCGGTCATCATCAGGCCGCTGGAAGTCGTTTGCACCGCCGCCGTTCCGATTCGAACGCTTCTTTCTTCATCTCTGACGCGGCTAGTTGGAGGCGGACGAACGAGGAGGGAAAGTGGGGCAAGTTGGCCGGCAAACCTTCACCGTCGGCGAAAGAGCTCGCCATTGCTGCTGCGGCTGATCGAGTTCCTCCAATCGATCGAGCTCGCCAGGACTCCGATTCATGAAGAAAAAAAAAATTCTATAAAAAAATGAAAAGTAAGTTTCTCATAGCCAGAAACTAGATCTGTGCAGAGAAAAAAAAAATGAAGAAAACAGAGCCACAATCATGAAGATGAAGAAATAGTGAGAGAAAGACAAAGAGAAATGATGTTTTTGATAAACACATGGAGAGAGACAAAGTAAAATTCACCAACAACTCCCAGTATTTTTCATCAGACTGTCAAACTTGCATCATAATTTTATGAGATACTAATTCACTTATAAATTCCCCAAAAAATCACTAAATTTCATCCCACTCAATTTTTTAGTTTGAAACCGCTATCACCACTTCAATAGCAAGCATAAAACGTGCACTACTTTTTCACTACATATCCTTGGGAAAACTTCCAAGCTTGAGAAGGCTAGATATTTCTGCGCCCTTGATCGAACAACCAGTTACCTTCCATACAAGACTTGCAAGAAAGAAAAACCTCCGTCGATGGTAACCGTTTAATGGGTTTCCTTGCGCCAACAAACATGGCCTTGACGTGGGACTGAGATTCTGTTACGAGAGAATTCAATTCAATTCAATAAACGGTCCGAAGTTGACCCGAATTGGAAAATGGGTGAAGCACAACCCGAGAAGTGCGGATCGGGAGTTGGATCTGAGTCTCATGGGGCTCAAATCTCTTCTCTTCTTCCCTCTTATTTTTGGTCACCATGAATTCCTACACGAATATACAAACTCAGTTTCCATCTCTCACGGCTTTGTATTCTACAAGTGCTTCTCTCTTTCAGGCATTTTCACAAACACAAAGCAAGCTCCACGTTTCTTCACTTTTTCGATTTCTGTCACGACAACCCAGTCATTGCTTCGGCGCCGTGGTTTTCAGTTGTAAACCCAGGTACGGATTTATACAGGGGTTGTTTTGTTTTGTGATGGCTCCGTGGTTGGACGAAACAGAACCACTAGCGTCAATGTTTAATGCAATGTGAAGTTTAGGAGGTATAATTTCTGATAATATGGGTAGAGTCCCTGGTTTCTTCATTTCCTGAAGCAAGCTTGAATTTTGAATCTGTTATAAGTCGCTCGTTTGGTGTTCTGTTTCGGGATAGAAACATTCATCCTGCGGTTATGTCCTTTTTGTGTGTAATTTTTCATCCACTCTAATTCAAGAATTTTGCTTTTATCATGCCCTTTGCTTGTCATGGGACATATTCATTTACTGGGCCTTACACGTTACCAAATTCATTTCAGATGTCCATGAATGTCCAGGGAAATTAGCAAAGATAGCAACTTCTTTTGCACACCTTGTTTTTCAAATGATCTCATGCTTCTTTTCAAAGTTAGCATCAGAGGATTTTGTAACAGCCTTCTCTTAATTTTTCAGGTTGAAGACTGTAGTTTGTTTTATGTGGGATTATTGACTTGTCATGAAGATAGCTACTTTGTATTTCTCAATATTGCAAGCCCCCAGGGCAAGAATTCATAGCTTAGCCCATTTCTACAATGAAGGCTTTCACAGCTTGAGTAGGTGCAGACTAGATGGTTCGAGGTCCAAACTTTTGGCTTCCAAAAACTACAACGAAGGCGGATACAGCAGGAGATGGTTTAGAAAATCTATGACAACAACTGGTGGGAAAAGTACACCTGACCAGCGAAATAAAGCAAGAAATATTGCAGATAAGATTTTGGATGAGAAAGTCTCTGAAAGCGATGTAGATGTAAATATAGTGGGAGGAGTTCATGGCATTCAAAAGATTCAATATTATGCAGCAGAAGAAGAAGATATCGCCACCGCCAAAAACTTGGCTAGCTTGGTGACAGTTATTGTTTTTGATATTGAAACGACAGGGTTTATTAGGAAGGATGAAAGAGTTATCGAGTTTGCTTCCTTGGATCTTTCCGGAGGTAAAAACAGTACTTTCCAGACATTGGTGAATCCAGGACGCGTTGTTACAAACTCTCATGTTCATAAGATCACAACAAATATGGTCTGCAAACCTGATGTTCCAAGGTTTCACCCTCCTTTTTCATGCTCTTCTAGTAAAAGGAAATAACCTGAAGACAATGCATTTCTTTTCAATTTAGGTGCCAATTTTACCACTATATACTGATCTGCATTTTGGATATGAATTACTCACACGTTTAGTTTTTCCAAGTTTCCTGTTCCAAATTTCCTTTCTGAATGTTTGAATGTATAACTAGTTTTAAAAGTGGAAAACCTTGTTTTCTAAAGTTTGGAGTACTAAATGTAAGGGCCTGTTTAGTTTTGCAAATTTTCCAAGTTTTCTATTTCAAATTTTATTCATAAATACTTGAATGTATAACTAGTTTTTAAAGGGTTGGAAAACCTCGTTTTCCATATTTTGAAAAACTCAATTACTCTTAAATAGAAAAACTTCCAAAACAAGGTTTTCATCTCTTAAAACTACTTATACATTCAAACATTTATAAAGAAAATTTGAAATATAAAACTTGAAGTTTTTTCTGAAACTAATTAGTCCCTTAGCTTTTTGATACTGGTAATGTCAACTTATTGTTTCACTTCCCTTACGTGTTATGTGGGGATATGAACTGTTGGGGTGTACCTGATTGTTTCACAATTTTTTTGTAGGATGGAGGAGCTAATACCTATCTTGCTGTGGTATGCTGAAAGCCGTAAGAAACCTGGGGGTCGGTTGTTGTGGGTGGGGCACAATTGTCGTACTTTTGATGTCCCATTTCTGATCAATGAATTTGACCGTTGCAAGTGTGAGATTCCTGAAGACTGGTTGTTCATGGATTCACTTGTCCTGGCTCGTAAGCTTGCCAAGTCTGGAGGTCTCTCTCTCACTCTCTTTCCCTCCTGCAATTAGCATAATGAACCATCAGACTTGAAAGTTTCTTGAACTGCATTAATGTTTCTTGCAGCCACTAGGGTCCCGAAGAAGCTCTCGTTGGAAAGCCTCTCCGAGCATTACGATGTTTGTTCATCCGGAAGTGCTCACCGAGCTATGTCTGATGTGTATTCATTGGCACAGGTTCTCCAGAGGCTAACGTTTGACTTCAAAGTGTCACTCTCAGGCCTTGTGGAAGAAGCTTTCACAGCAGCTGATTTGGTTAATGGCAAGAAGAAAAAGAAAGCTAATTAAAGTACTATGTTGTTGTAGATCCTTGTAATGCATTCTTATCAAAGATGCCATAATTTATGCTAATGGAAACAAAAATCTCTAATTTTTCACATTCTTTATTTCTTATCGTGTTAAACTCCTCCGGTACTAGAAAGTCCTAGGGTATTTATGGAAAATTTTCTAAGTTTACATCTCAAATTTTTACACTGTAAATGGTTAATCATATAATTAGTTTTAAAGTGATTGAAAATCTTGTTTTCTAAATTTTAGAAAATTTTAGTATTAAATTAGGGAATTTTGTTTGAAGGTTCTCTAATTTAATATTAAAGTTTTCCAAAAATTTGAAAAATAAGGTTTTTCATCCATTAGAAGTTAGTTATACAATTAAACATTTACAAATGAAATTTATAAATGAAAAATGGAAAAGTTTTTCACAATTAAACGGAACTCTAGTAAAGAGTTCTAAAGGTGTGTGATTTCTAATAAGTTAGTCTTACAATTTTTCGGGTTCACAAACAAGTCCTCAATATTAACAAACCTAGCTCAAAAGAGTCATAAACTAACATTTTTGCACAGTTGGCTGTCATGTGGCGTTAACGTCGTTTGTTACTTGCCACGTAGACTTTATCAAACGTATAGGATTGAATCGTTAAAGAATTCGGTTTTAACTTCAACGACTTATTCTGAAAATACTTCTCAAACGGCTTCCAATTAGTCTTCAAGCAGTTGTTCCAATATGAATTTGAGGAGAAATTGTAGATGCGGTCTATCAACAATGGTGAGGATGTCGGGCATCACTTCCTTGGTTGTTCTAGGTTCGACAATGCTAGGTTTTGCAGGTTTAGGGAATAGTTAGACCATTTACTTCTCAACCATGTCGAGAAGATGTTAGTGGAATATAAGAGAATGAAGCTTGACTTAGCATTTCAAGAAAAAAATCAACAAAATGGTGACACTGTAGAGGATAATGTAAAGGCTCGAATTCGAGATGTTGAAGCTAAAATAAAGAGAATGAAGAAGAGGGAGATAATTTATATGTATGTTATTGTTGTTCTATGCTTGTTTGTTGGTTGAAAATTTATGTAAGGTGCTCTTTCTGAGTTTTGGATTCAATGAAACGTACTGATTTATGGTGCATATTAAGTATTTGATGAAATGCCTCAATGATTTTCATGTGTATTATGTTTGTGTATTGAAGTCCTTTAAGTTCTGGATTTAACATAGGAGTCCTATAAATTTATATATATGAATCCTATATTGTTGTGTATTATAGTTTCTACAAGTCCTGTAATTTTTTGGGTTAACATTTCAATCCTATAAGTTTATGGAAGTTATATATTAGTCATTTACATTTACATTATTAAGCTTTAAGTTAAAATCAAATTTTTTAATGATTTAGTCTTTGATAAGTTGATATTTAATATATTTATTCTTCTCATACTTAAGCTATTTTAATTAATTTTGAGTTTTAAAGGATCATTTTGAGAGTGTCTAATATTTTAGAGCTTATTTGGAGACAATTAATCAAAATAAGATTTAATTGTTAATTTAGCAAATATTTATAAATGTGTTATTTTCGGATTTGTTTTTAGATCGGAGATGTCTTGGTAGAAAAATCATATCTTGAGTTACAAAGGTTGGAATTGGATGATGTTTTATACGCTGGAAAGCTAACATCCGGGGCTAAAAGTTTTGTGAAGACAATTAAACCCAGTTCACAAGCTATAGTGATCAATGCGAGCTGCAAAGTAGCAAGCTACTGCTGTCTCTAGGTTCAGTTAACTCCATATAAATGATAGGACTAAATTGATAATAAGAAGAAAATGGAAGGTGTACTACGATTTTAAGCCTCTCTTAAGAGTCAGCAACAACTTCAGACGCTGGAAATGCTGAATTGAGCCATTAGACACCTATCTTTGTCTGCACTTCTCAAGGTTGTTGGACCAATTTGCTATTTGATCAAGGCTCGCTGATACCAACCAGAAATTAAGCAACCAATGAAGCTGATTCCATCATTCATGGCCATAAGTAGCAGCAATGAAGACCACCAACAATTTTCAGCAACAAACTTGGTGCTTTTTGAAGACAGAATCTCAACAACTTTAGCTCTCTTTTCCGTTCCTGTCAAGTTAAATGATGGATTTATGTTGGATGGCAGGAGAGGGTACAAAGGCAGCAATCCATTCCTTGCAAGTTTATTGCCCGTGAAGTGTTTGATAAAATGCCTACTAGAAGCACAGAAGGTAGTTAGTGTGAATTGGGCTTCCAAACTTACACGTGTTTGTTTGGAGCAATTATGAGAGCCTGATTACAACTCAAAGAATGGTAAGATACCAATCTTTTTAGGACTCCAAGTCAACTTAGGGATGGGAAAAGAATCCTAACCTTGGAAGAGCTCCGACTCTGTAGCCTATAAATTGGCTAAGTGTCACAGCAAACAAAAACGCCCAGCTTCTCAATTTGATATTTTTCTCTTACGTTTACTTGCAGCCATGTCTGAATACTTTTTTTAGTTTAGTTTAGGGAAGATTTTTATCTCTAAACTTTTAGTTTGAGAATTGATTTGAGCTATAATTTTCTTAAACTTCAAGTATCTATTTCTTCTTAGTACTTAATTATTGCAATTGATTTTTCTATTCTTGCTTGTTGAATCGGTTAAGAAATTGTGATCGTGTTTAAAGTCTCTAGCTGCTTGTGTGAAAGAATTTTATAAAAGCAAGTGGATTAATTTTGGAATTTTGTAAATTTCTGGTTAACTCATATAGAAGAATAGGGCAAGTTAAATCATACTAGCTTTTATAGGTGGTTGTTTGGAATAAACACTTCGATCATCGTTCTTCATGCTAGTTCTAGGTTGATTAGAAATTGTTTCTCAATATCTAATTACTTGGAATTAAGAAATTAATTAGACGCTTATTTTGGTTAATTTATCAATGAATTATTTGAGTTCTTTCTAGCTTTAAGTAGAATCCGGTTTATTTGCTTGAGTTAAAGAAATATTTATTTCAATGATCAGCCATATATTTGGAGTAGATATTCGACTCTAGGATAAACGTTCTTAGTATTTGATTAATCCAAGTTTTAATCTTGTTTATTATTTCAGCATTGATTAAAAAAATCCTCCATCCTTTTAATTTTAATAATTGCTTAGAAACTTTAATTCAAAGATTTTCTTTGGGATTCGACCTGATTTTCACCACTATACACAAATTAGTTTATTTTGAGTTGATAGTGAGACTAGAATTATTTTTAGCGATTTCGATGTCTAACGAGTCCTATACATTTGACAAAGTCTACGTCGCAAGTGACAAACGACGTTAACGCCACATAGCAGCCAACTGTACACAAACGTTAGTTTAAGATATGGGTGATAACGATCCGAACCGAGCTCGAACATCACATGTTCGAGTTCGAGTTCGTTCGAGTCGAACTCGAAAAAAACGGCTTGAGTTCGGCTTGTTTAATGTTCGAGTTCGGCTCGATAGTTCGTGAGCTCAAAAAATTTAAGTATTTAATTAATTAAAATAGGAAAAAAAACAAGGATGAAATTGTAAATTATCCCAAAACTATCCTTTTCCTTGGGTTCGTGGCTTGTGAAGCTCGACTCGTTTAACGTGGTTCGACTATTCGAGCTTGAAATGACTCGTGAATGACTCAGTTCATTTTATACTCCTAACTCGAATTGGCTCGCACAAGCTGGCTCGAGCCGAACCTTAAAGGTTCAAGCTTGATTCGTTATACTACTCGAATCAAAATTTCAGCTCGAGCTCGAGTTCGTGGCTCGTGAAGCTCGATTCGTTTAATATGGTTCGAGCTCGAGCCAGCTCAACTCGTTTACCACCTCTAGTTTAAGACTTTTTTGAGCTATGTTTATTAACGTTGAAGACTTGTTTGTTAACTCGAAAACTTTTAAGACTCACTCGTTAAAAAATGCAAACCTTTAAGACTTTTAATACGCTTTTTCCTTGTTTGGGCAGTCCTGGTCCTCCTGGAAAGATTAACACATTTCTTATTTAGGAAATTTATTTCTTATTTAGGAAATTTATTAACACTGATTTTACATTTTCATCCTCAATTTCCAATGCTCTTCTAAAATGTTATTTTTATCCTATATGTCAGCTTTAACTTATTACTTTCAAATCTCATTTTACATATGTGCATTTACATGGAGGATTTTCCTGGAATGATGGAGAGCTTTTAATGCTTTGTTGACAATTTGGACTTCGCTTGTCAAAAAAGCTCCAATTGCTCCATCCATTTGCCTATAAATTGGTTGTTCATCATCATCCGGATCATCCATGTAGAAGCACTTCCCAATGTTCTCTGTTCTTAATTTGTTCATTTTATCCATTTCCAAATCTAATCACTCTTCCTTGTCCCTTGTGGGAGACCGATTAACCTTCTCCTAGGCTAAGTCCTTGCTTCAAGCAGCGGCCAGTCGGCCACCATTGTTGAGGTGACTGCGTTTGTTTCTCCGCAACACGAATGCGGCCGAGTTCCTTCCTTCATTATCTTTTCCGATACCTCCACCGCACCTTCTACACCCTCAGCCTCCTCTTTATCGCATCCTCCGCATGTGTGCTGCTCGCATTTCTAATGCCCTGTCGATTCACTACTAGAAAATGTGTCAAAATCAACGAGTGAAATCAACAGGCTATTTAGCCTGTTGGTACTTACCAACGGTTAACTCGTTGGTAAAATCTCTGATCAGAATATACCAATGAGCAGACCGTTGGTATCGCCGGAACAAATAAGCTACCAACGAACAACCCGTTAATATTGCATTAAATTTTTATTTTCATTTAAAAAATGAAAAAATTATCTTATCAATGGACAACTCGTTAGTATGTAAAGTTTCCAGAGGGTTGGAAGAGTTAAATGTACCAACGGGCAGCCCGTTGGTAATGTCTTTGGTTGACAATTTATTTATTTTACATTATAATAAAAAAGTTAATCATAGAAATATGTTTTCTATGCAATTAAAACACTAATTGTGCATATTCTAAAACTTTCATTTTTTACAATATATATATATAATCAAACTTTATTGTGGTTAAAGTTTTATTAAACATATAAACTTTGTAATGAAACAATTATAAGAACATAATATTAAAGATAAACACAAATACAATTAAAATAAAAGTAACTGATATTGAGATCATAATATTGACATTAACTAATTGTTTCAATTTTTATGTATGACATTAAATGGAGTAATGTTTTTTTTAAAAAATTATAATTTAACTTGTCAATTGAGGATTAGAAAACATCACTAAAAAATAACGATCAATGAGAAAAAAAAAATCTTCATTTTTTTTTTGTCAATTCCAACGACCAGCCTGTTGGTATGGTGGAGCTTCCAACAGGCTGTCCGTTGGAAGAGTTAATGGTACCAACGGGCAACTCGTTGTTAGTGTCCTAGATTGATAATTTATTTATATTTTACATTGTAATAAAAATATTAATCAAGAGAATATGCATTCTTTGCGATTAAAACACTGATTGTAAGCATGTTTTTAAACTTTGATTTTTTTACAATATAAATTAGTATAATGACTTAACTGAGGAGATTTTTAATGGGTGACTTTTTTGTAAAGAATAGAAGTTATAAAATTAGTATAATGACTAAAGTGAAATATATTGGCAAGATAGGGCTTATTTGTAAGTTTATTGAAAATTAGAGGACTGTTTAATTAATTATGTATATGTATATATATGTATATTAGTAAAAGTAGAAGAAAAAAACAGATCAAGATCGATAATGTCTATCTACTTCTTTCTTCTTCACTGGAACGCTCGTCTTGAAGGCGGAGGATGGACCGAGACGAGCTCAGGAGGAGAGGAAGCGTCGGCAGGCCAGCGTCGTCGGCGGCAAGGCTGGGCGGCGACCGTGAACCTCCACCTCCTTTCTTTTCCCGGCGGCGAACTGCAACAGAACACGAGAGAGCTCCATCTTTCTATTTCTCTCCATCAATCCGCCATAAATTGGAAGGGATTTCTCTATCCTCATGGATTTCGGCCTCTACAGCCAAGGTGAGCGTTTTTCTTGTCCTCCCAAGGTTCTTCTTCCCCTGATTTTTGCGTCTCCGAACTCTTGAGGTATTTCATTTTTCTCGTTTCGATTTCTCAGTATGAGCGAGTCGGAAACCATAGTCGGTGAGGACAATGATACCTGGAGCATGGAAACTGGACAGCCGTCACGCCGCAGAGGACTACGACCTTTACCAGCGACACTCTTTCGCTTGGAATTCGCGAGCCCGTCTATGAGGTTTATAATTTGTGTTCAGATGAAACTTCTTTTATTGTCTATAGTTCATGAATATCAAGCAACATCTGTTCATTTCAAAGTTGTATGTCCAGGCAGGCCATAAACTTGTATGCCTTTGACAATGGCATGGTATCATTGTCTTCAAGTAACATGGAGAAAAAAATAACTATGTTTTCTGCATAGATAACATGATGGCAACAGATTAGGGTGCTCTTAAATTCATTGAGAATTTTTAAATTTATAGATACATGATGGCATGTTTTGATGCGTTTGAAATGATGGCACTTGCTGTTTTGCTTTAAGGATGGAATAGCTGAGGAGGCCCTGCCCTTGTGAAAAGGTCAGGGAGTCATGCTTGCCTCCATGTAACTATTTCCCTTTCACTGCAATTTCTTTTTGTGAGAGAAATGGGTTTAAGTAAGAAACAGAAAAGGAAAAAATATCATTACCTACTTTTGATTTCTCTTAATTTAGTACTCCATTATTTATTTTTTAGATTCTGACCAAAGCACAAATATAAATAAGGTATTTCCATTCCACTTTACAATCAATCCTAATCATTTCTGCTACTTATACATAAAACGCTTTTTTAACAGACTTATATGTAAAACTAATACAAGAATGTAGTAGTTGATGTCAAGCTGGATGCAGACTCGAAGGTAATTTAATGCCCTATTTTCCTTCTGTCCGATATATTTGTGAAGCTAATACTAGGTAATCTTTGAGCAGAGCATAAGAACATATCTCAAGAGTGATATATGACCATCTACAGAGGCAATTGCTTCAATTTTACTGCCTGATTACAACTCTGGGAAGGTAAATAATCACTATCTTCTATGACAAACGTGAATCAGCATTGGTGACCATAAGAATAAAGGTTTTAGCTGTGGCCTTGCTCTGCAGCTTGAGGTTTATTACCTTCATGTATGTATATCGTCTTGTTAATGGTCTTATTGATTGAAGTAGATGATTTATAAATGAAACTTGTCCTGATTTAATAAAATTTACGTGCTTTTGGCTTGAAAGTTAAACTATGATTATTGATGGTAAACATAGGCCGGCATAGAAATAAGAGAAATGAACCTGTTTAAGGGGGGAAATGCTTTTTCCATGTGTGATGGACTTAACTTTGAAGAAACGTAATTGCTGCTTGATTCTCATGTCTCTTGTTAAAAGTGACATGACCATGGAACAGAGAGGAAACTGTAATCATATTACAAGTAGAGTAGTCATACAAGTAGAGTAGTCATACAGAGATTAGTTTCATGTCTTAGTACGTGATTGTTGATCTTGCCTCACCTCCTTCCCTTGTATTGAGTTTCTGCCATAGTCAATATCTAAGTCAAATTGCACAAGCTAAAATCAAATAAGTCCTTACCAGTACAAACTCTAATTCATACAAACAAAACTTTCCAGCACTTGCTTGTTATTTACTATTGATGACGTGAACTGCATTGTGGGCTTGACATTGCTATCAAAGCAGTTAATGCAAAGTGTTTCATTTTCAGTTGGTGAGTTCCTCTGATTAAGGATATACAATAAAATCAGCCTTGTTTTGGTCACTACGTATTTTGTTTCCTCTTGTTCCGTTCTAATTTCCTTTTAGGCTTTAACATTCAATAATGCCCTTTGAATAGTTGTTACCCATGTTTATGAAATAGTGGACTTAGGTGTGTACAATATGGAACCTCAGAATGAGAAGCGTGGGAAAATTTTAAAGGTTAGTAAAGCTGCATGGTTTTTTTAATTCACTTCTTTACAAAAAAAGCAAAAAACAAAATCTCTATTAATTAGCTAGTTTGTATCTTTGTTCAAAGGCAAGCAAAATTGCTCTGGAGGAGAGAATGGTAGATGAAAAGGTATTTGGGGCATGACATGACAATTTAGGAGGTGGTGCATGATAGTGGAAATGGAGGTGGAAATTCTTCTCCTTTCTCAATTTATTCTTTAATCTGTGCCCTTTTGAAAATGAAAATGCATTAAGCTGATGAAGATATATATGGAGTTGTATATTACTATTAACCACACAGAAAACAATATTGGGTTAGTTCCGTGCGTTGTAATGTAATATAAAGTTTGAAAATGCAATGTAATATTTAGCTCTGTGCGTTGTAATGTAATATTCTGCTCTGCAGCAACGCGTGAGTTGCTCTGAACCTAGTTCTGAACATTTAAAGTGAAGTTACTATTGTGTCAATTAATTACTCATACCAGATAGTGATATTAGAATAGCAAAAATCGAGTAATGAAATTCTATGGTTATCTTCTTGATAGTTTTGCTTGTAAGGTTAGAATGTGTCTTAAATATTCATTCTATGCAATTAAAATCTGATTTTATGCATGTTTTAAGTTGTGTTTATCTTGGTTTGAAATGTGGACTTTAATCTTGGTTTATCTTGGTTTGAAATGTGGATTTTTAAGTTGCGTTTTTCCATTGCAGATACCAAGATTATAGGAAAAGTTGAAGAAGGAGATAGCTAAGAAGATAGCTCTTAACGCTAAAGTTAGATTTATTACAAAAAATGATCGATGAAAAATTAGATTGTAGAAATACATGTAATTTCTCTAAGTTATAGGTTGGTTATGCATATTATGTAGAATTTATGACATTTATATGAGTAAGATATATTATTTAGTTATTGGTGTTTTAAATTATATTGTGATATTATTGAATGTTTCAATAGTAATTCTGGTGTTAAATGAATTTAAATATGTGAATACAGGTTTAAGTAGTGTATATGAATAAAAAATATTTTTTGCAAAAAAAGTGACATACCAACGGGCAGTTGAAACATGATTTATTCACAAATATTAAAGGTGATATGTTTCTTTGGAATTTAAAAATACAAGTGAGGATCTTTCTTGTATGAGAAATGAAACTTGATAGATTTTTGGTTAATTCTTTCTTGAAACAAAGAATTTGTTCAAGTGAATGGAGTATCTTTGTCAATGATGGATCAAAATAGATCCAACACCTCTTTCTTCAAGAGAAAACAACATTGGATTTAGATAAACTTGATCAAAACTTTGAACAAGAGTTGAGTGGTAAAGTGTTGTGAAAATGTAGAGAATTTTCTCTCAAATTTGCAAAGTGAATTTCATATATCTTTTGCCATTCAAGTGTAAAAACAATCCCTATTTATAGGTGGGAAAATATCCTAAGGTAGGAAGAAAATAAAATAAAAATTACAAATAAAAATTATAGAAAATTAACTCTATACTTATTATCTAATTTATTTGTATCATTAGTTATCATATTCAAGTGATATTATGTTTGTAACCTTTGGAGATGAAATGGTGAAATTGTCATTTCTCTTCCAACTTCTTTAATCCTGTCACTTGAGTCCTATAGGTTTCCAAAATGCCTTACTCTTCTTGGGCCCAAATTATGATGGAGAATATTTGGACCACTCCTTTGGTTTGCTCCTTGGGCTTGGTACCATATATGCTTACATTTCCCTCTTCTTCTTCAATCTTTTCATTTTGCTCATTCAAGTTTGCAAATTGTTTCATGAAGAGGAAAAGAGCTTGGTTGGCCTTCTTTTCTCTTCCTCTTGTGATTGGACCTCCAAATTCTTAAAGAGGATCTTGTGCTTTGGGCTTCGGTAGGTTCATATCAAAAAGCATAGGGGCCGTTAGAGTCTAATGGTACTAGATATATGGATGATCGGCTTCAGTGCAAGTGGGAGTCTGTAGGAGTAATGCCCATAATCCAATCTGTGGTGATGTGGTTTTCAGACATGAATCATATTATTTATATAGTTCAATTATTATGTTAGTTTGGATTTATGATTTAATCAAATAACATAATATATCAACCCTGGAATATATCGATATTCCTAAATGTCCCTAGTCAATGTCTTATAGCGAACATGGGTTGCTATA
>JBBYHH010195994.1:0-13574 GCA_038382905.1 Daphne laureola | reverse complement strand
GTGATTGTGATTTATGATAATGGGACGGGGGTGAACTCGATTGAGAAATGATTATGATATGGAAATGATTATGATATCTGAAGAATAAGTATGATAATGGGAATGCATTTTATGGAAAATGGAAAGTATATGAAATGGAAAACGGCTAATATGGGAAAGGGATTTTTTGGTTCACCACTATTATATTTATGGATAATAGTTAACTCTTACTATCTTTTATGTATATGCAGCAGCAGAAGCAGTATCAGGTGTTGATCGTCAAAGTATATAGATATGACCACCTGAGCATAGTATATATTATCTATTGGAAAATAGGCTCTGTAGTTGTAGATTGCACATGCAGATGTAGTTATGAAAAGCATGTTGAAACATGATTATATGATCGCATGATTGCGGATTTTTGGAATAGGTTATATGATGAGATGTTCTACTGAATTCTGATTATGTTATGATTATCGGGGAATACTTTCCCAATACAGTAGGGGAATGACTCTTTTTTGTTGTATCTGTGTTGAGCGGGGCTCAACTATGTTATATGTGATTGCTGAAATTTGCATGTATGTAATTGTTACAAAAGTGCAGGAATTCCGCGTTATTCAAATGCTATGATCTAGTAATGCAAACAGAATATCAAAAGTGTAACTTGGGACAGGGTTGTGGATACTGCCCACCAAAGTGGCTCCCCGTTATGTTAAGTGACCCTGAGCCCACCCCACCCGCCCCAGGTCCACTTTCTCCAGGCCGTGCATGAAGGTGGTGGTGACAAATATGGCACACCTTGAAGCAGTCTTACATGTGTTGAAGAACCATCAGTTTTATGGGAAGTTTTCTAAATGTCAGTTTAGGGGTGAAGAGATACCTTTTTTAGCACATATTATAAATTCTCAATGTTTGAAAGTTGATCCAGAAAAGGTAAAGGCTATAGTAGATTGAAAGAGGCCAAATATGATTAGAGAAGTCAGAAGTTTTCTTGGATTGGCAGGTTATTACAGAAGGTTCATTGAGAAATTCTCAGTGATAGCCACACCACTAATGGGTCTGATTAAGAAGACTCAAAAGTTTGAGTGGTCTTCAAAGTGTGAAGCCAGCTTTCAAGAGCTGAAGACAAGACTCACATCCGCACTTATCATTATCCTACCACATTCACATAAGACATTTGTGGTATATACTGATGCTTCTGGATCAGGACTTGGTTGTGTGTTGATGCAAGATAGACAAGTAATCACTTATGGGTCTAGAAAATTGTGACCCAATGAGCTGAGTTGTCACCCCCCTTGTCCGGGCCAGCGAAAGCGTGCGGTGCGGACCTCGGAGGGGGACGTGATGTCGATCGGGGGACACGTAGGTCCAGCGGTGCCCATAACCCGGTCCATAATAAGTTTCCCCTTTACTAGACGCGTTGCTAGTGTAGGGTACTCCAACGATGCCTAAAATCCTGCACTTCAGATTAATCGCAAACATGGAGGAATCACACATTTATTACGTACATAGTTGAGCTCAGCTCAACACCAGATGCACCAGAAAGGAGTCTTATCCGATACCGAACTGGGTAAGAACTGCTGAGAAAATGTAAGAAAGAACATCCATAAACATATCCATATTTATTAAAGTACTTCAAATCTTAATACACTTAATCAAAGCATTCTTAACACTTAGGCATACAGCCACCATCGAATAAGGCATCAAAGGCCTATCTTAAACAACTTCATAAGTATTTCCATACTTATTCATAACGTACTAAGCATCAAGGAAAACATGGATAAAGTAGATTTACTAGTCAATACAATAAGCATAATTTCCAATTATTCAATCAACTGACTAATCATACAAGTCTCATATTATGATTGATGCTGACATATGCACATGCATTTACACCTACAAAGCCCGACTCACTTGACCATCTTCAGGTCACTACTGCTGCTGCTAACATAAATAAAGAGTTAAACCATTAGTAGTTTCCAAAGTGCTCATCCAGAGATCTTAATCAGACAAAACTTAACCGAGGTCACCCCCGCACATAACAGAATCTGAATCTAAGAACTATATATATATTTACCTGAAAGTACTATTCACAAAAAACCTAACAGAGCTACTCTGCGGGTTGCTTATCAGAGGTTCCTGAAAAGTATAATTGTAAGGGGTGAGTCCTCGAAAGGTACTCAGTAAGGGCTGAGGTAGTGATAATGGTTTTAAAGAAATAATCCTGCAAAAATAGTCGTTAGCCCTGCAAAAAGGGTTAGTATACAGAATCAGCCCTGCAATAAAAGATTAGTACACGGGTTATTCGCAGTTCATATGTGTCGTTGTCCACCATGTACACAATGAATAGATTATCTTTCATATGTCATACAGGACAATATTACGAACATATTCGTGCACAAAATATATCAGATCATTTCACATATAATCATATCATAACATAAGATCATTATGCACCAAGTGCACAATGAACATAATCATATCCATATTGTCTCGCAGGAGCATATGTTCAGAATTCCTGCAAACAAAGATCAGAAACACATACATACAAAAAAACATATATCAGAATACATAATCTTCTCTTCCCATTCGGATGGAAGCATAACAGAGTTGACGGGCCCCAGAGATCGGGCTGGAATTCGATACACCTGGGATAATATACAAAACAGCGGCATGGTACCAGCTAGGAGCCTAGGACCCCTATCAGAAAACTGTCATAGAACATATCATAACATGATACATATATAACAGATCACTGATCATAAATTGATCAGGACATAGCAGATCCAGAAATCCGATCACAAAGTGATCATAAAGATTCCCCAATCTTACGATTGGGTATTCCCAGCTTCATACTTGCACGCCATTATCCCTACCGTGTGACTAGCCCCTGGGGTCACAGGGCCCCACCCTCAACCAGGGAAATCGCCACAACTACCTTACTACGTATCATAAGAGAAACCGTAATGCATAAGTAAGAAAGTTGAACCCTTACCTGATAAATCGCAGAAATTACTGAACCTTCAGAGAAAATCCCGCAAAACTTTATAGCTGACTTCTCTCATTGCCTAACAATCCACATTAACACTAATCAATCACATATTCCATAAGGAATAGAATTCTTTCAGTTCAGACTTTTACTTTTCGACATTTAGCGAATTTCTCATTTTTGCCACTTTTACAAAAAGTACCCAAACACTCTAAATCCTATCCATCCTTTCCTTTTCATCGTAGAATATTCATTTACACCACAACTTAACAATCATCTTAATTTAATACAAACCTTTTCCACTTTATTCAATTCGGCCCAAACTTTCCAAAAGTGAGCAAAACTTATCCAACTTTGACATAATTCCATTTATGCATAAAGTAGCTCACATTAACATGAATTACCAACAAACATCCAACTTTCTTCAACAACTCCCAACTTTAAACCCTTATGCAATTTCGACCCAACATATAAAAACTTGCCAAAATTCACTTCTTTTACAAGCTACCAATTAATTAGGGTTCCAAACACCCTAAAACAATTAAACACATGCATTTCAAGAAATTAACACCAACTTCTAATTTTATCCCCAACTTTCGGCCTAAACATACACATCACCAAAATATGTTTTCCATATACTTTGATCATTAATTTAGGAGCTTAAAAGCATCACTAAACCACTATCAACCCTTTAACAAACAACCACCAACTTAAAATTCATAACATAAATTCGGCCAACACATGTTCATCATCAATTGACATTTTCTCCAAACTTCCAACACTAATTTAAAAGCTTAGGAACCTAACTAAAACACTATAACCAACCTCACAACAACCCAACATCAACTTCCCATTTTCATGCTTAAATTGGGCTAACACACGACCTATACATAAGGGATGATTTCCAACTAACTTCCAACATCAAAGTTACTCAAAAACCATCCAACAATACCTTTTAATCAACATTTTCACAATTTACCAATAATTGCTAAATTCCCCAAAATTACCCATAAATTCGGCCTCACTCACAAAACACCCTAGAATAGCTTTTCTTCCAACTTTAAAAATCAATTTAGGAGCTCTATAGCATCACTAAATCATCACAATTCAATACTCTAACAATGAATAACAATTACTATTCATCATCATGAAATTCGGCCTTCATCCTCAATTCATCATCCATGATGATTTGAACTTAACTCCAATTATTAAAAGTGTTCATTAAACACCCAAGAACACATTGGAATAACCAATTTCAATTTCCCCTAAAAACTCCTCAAGAACGCCCAAACCCTAGCCTCTTTAACTAATCAAATGGTGGAATCATTGAGAGATACTTAACAGCACTTCAAAGTACTTCAAATCCATGCTTACCAAACAAAAATCTTGAAGAAAATTGATGAAAAACTTTCTCCATAATCAGCCCCAAAAATCAGCCCACTTTAAGAGAAGAAATGAGCTTGATTTCCACTTCCAATCTTGTTTCTACCATGAATCCTTCATGGATTTGATCTCACCTTTTAATTTCCATGAGTAGAGATGAAGATTTGGTGAAGGAATTGTAAGAACAATGGTGGTAGAGAAAGATATGAATTCGGCAGCCATGGGAGAGGGAGGAGAGAGAAGTGAACTTTCCCTAAAATGAATTCCAACCCATTTATAACTTATTATTATCTAATTTCTACTACCAACACATTTTAATTCCATTTTTATTTACCAACCTAGAATAATTCCTACCACTTTATCTCCTATTTATTCCATACCACAAATTAATAATACTAAATAAATCCCTTACCACAACATGTTGACACATGTTTTGAACTAACCAATTTTAATAATATTATTCCTCTTTACATACTTATCTCATCTCATATTATTCGAATATCATCCATTGACACATTATTTCATTTCCTTCCCATAAATGGCGCCAGCAACCACTTCCAACTTTTTTCCATTTTTTTCAATTTTTCCAAAATGACATTTTTGCCCTCCAAAGTTACTTTTGGCAAAATGACCTAGAATTCACATACCAATTCTAAAATGTGAAATCCCATGCAAATGAACCTCCAATAAATTCCTAGAATATTTTACTTATCAGAAACCGTATCCCGCATGCTTAAAACAGAGTCCCGGTGCTTCAGAATTCCAGTCCCAGAATAAAATATTTGGAAATAGTATCGTCATCCTGGGATATACTGTAACATCCTCCCCCTCTTAAAACTCTTGGTCCTCCAAGAGTATCCTTAACGTCAAAAGTGCTTCCCAACATTCCTAATACAGAAATCTCAAAACTGTTCCCGATATAAAAGAGCCACTGACTAACCATTTCCAAATGACCAGAATTATGTCTCAGAAGTCCTTCTCAAACTTATCATTGCAGATCATGCCAGATACCGTTAACTGACATGGTATTACTTTGCATCGTGTCACGGATTCCAAATCCGAACTAGCGTCAGAACATCCGACTAGTATGATGCAGAACCACAAAACTAAGAATTAACACACTCACCTGACATAACACTTTTCATCCTCTAACTCTCTTAATAAACAGATGTATTCGAACCACTGTCTGTGGCTATTCGGTGGGTGTGGTAGTTTAAACTACCATCTTGAGCCTCCCAACGGCATCCCAACCCTAAGATGCATCTTGTTGCATCCCAAGTCAGCTGTTAGTATTCCAACCTGGCAGTCACAGAGAGTACCGAGCCTTAATACTAACTGTTACTCACCAACATCAATCGAACAGATCTTGAAAGCCTCACCAGATCATCTTGTCGATTTATGCGCATCATCCTTGCGTACATCTACTACATCTCCGTGTTTGTGTACTTATTCTTCGTATGAGTTTCTCCGTCTCATATCATTCGTATTGAGTTGTTACGGAATGTGCTGATTCTGACTAGCGTCTTCTTCAAGATAATTCATCTTATTAATCATGTTCCTCAAACATAACTCTACCATTTTTCCTTACTTACTAATTCCTTTCATGATCTTAATCTTATGCACATACTAAAAATGATAACTATCATCCTCATTACAGAATCCATAATTGTGAAATTGACTTTTAACTTGAAAGTCAGAGCTTGATTAAAAAGGACCAACGTCCTCCGATAACTAACCTGTAAATTGACCCTAGGAATTCCCTTACAAGAAACATAAAGGAATCCTAACCGTTTCACCACAGCTTCTCTGATTGTTATGATTGTCACACTTGTTGCCTCGGGTTCCATTATATCCTTTCACATACTTTTAGATGGAGTGGAGGTTCTACTCTGACCCTCCGCTATCAGATCTCACCGCTAGCGAGTATTTCCCATAACCTGAAATTCCACATCAGAAGAAAAAGCACTACATAATGGTTAACTTCCTAATATAAGCAAGCAGCAGTATTCCTAAAGGCTCTATAGTGTAATGCAATGCATGTCTGCAGACAACCCATACAGAAGAACATTATCATATAATGTTCCCCAACAGACATAAATCAGAGCAGAATCATATCACATCACATATCAGACCTAAACAAATAGATTGATCACAATCAAATCAGAATTATTACAGGAAACCCCTTCCTGAGGTTATACCTACTTAAATATGGTCAGATCCAGATATCCATGTCCTTCATGATCATGACTTGTGCATTCCAAAATCACAGGAGAAAATCATGAAACTTAATCAAATAGAGTATGTTTAGATTAACTACCTCAGTTTCACATCTCGTTCCAAGATAACTCGCGTAAGGAGTTGATTAGGCTCCTCACATCTCTATCCTAGAATAATAAGTGAAACAGGGTAGAATCCCACTTCTTGTTTCAAGGTAGTTCACGTAAGGAGTTAATCAGGCTCTTCACAGAACTATCTTGAACCGATCAGTGAAATAGGGCATTTTCCCGTCTAAACACACTCTTCCTGAAATTCCTACACTCTTCTCTGAAATAAAAGGAGTGACTAACACATATTCTAATATTCTATTCTATAACCATGCTCTGATACCAAATTGTCACCCCCTCGCCTGTGCCGGTGGAAGCGGGCGGTGCGGACCACAGAGGGATACGTGATGTCGGTCGCGTGACAGCTAGGTGAAGTGGTGCCCATAACCCGGTCCATAAACATATCCATATTTATGAAAGTACTTCAAATCTTAATATACTTAATCAGAACATTCTTACACTTAGGCATTTAGCCACCAACAATTAAGACATCAAAGGCCAAACTTAAGCCACATCACAAGTATATCCATACTTATTCTTAACATACTTAACATCAAGGAAAATATGGATAAAGTATTTTTACTACTCAAATACATTAAGCATAATTTCCAATGCAATCAACTGACTAATCACACAAGTCTCCTATTATGATCGATGTTGAACATATGCACTTGCATTTACACCTACAGAGCTGACATACTCGACCACCTTCAGGTCACTGTTGTTGCTGCTAGTACAAACAAAGATTTAAAAGTCGTTAGTAGTTTCCAAAGTGCTCATCCAGAAACCTCAATCAGATAAAACCTAACCGAGGTCACCCTCGCACAAAACAGAATCTGAATCTATATGTACCTGAAAATATCATTCACAGAAAAACTAACGGAGTTATCCCGCAGGTCGCTTATCAGAAGTTCCTGAAAAGTATAATTGTAAGGGATGAGTCCTCGAAAGGTACTCAGTAAGGGCTGAGGTAGAGATAATGGTTTAAATGGAAGTATCCTGTAAAAACATGGTTAGTATACAACGTTAGCCCTACAACAAAAGGTTAGTGTCCGGGGTTATTCACAGTTCATATCTACTGTTGTGCACCAAGTGTACAACGATCAAATTATCTTTCATATGTCCCGCAGGACAATATTACAAGCATATACCTGTACAAAACAAATCAGATCATTTCACATATATCACATCATAACATAAGATCATGCACCAATTGCACAATGAACATAATCATTTTCATATTGTCCCGCAGGACCATATGTTCATAATTCCTACAACCAAAGATCAGAAACACATACATATATCTAATACAGAACATAACAGAATTGACGGCCCCCGGAGATCGGGCTGGATATCGATACACCCGGGTTAATATACAGAACATAGGCATGGTACCAGCCAGGGCCTAGGACCCTTAACAGAAAACCGTCCCAGAATAGAACAGAATCCCATATATAAGTAGATCACTGATCATAAAATGATCAGGATATAACAGAATCGTATGATTTGTCACAAAGTGACCATACAGATTTCCAATCCTCGCTTGAAGATTCCGAGCTTTGTACCTGCATACCATTACCGCTACTATGTGACTAGCCCCGAGAATCACCGGGCCCCATCCTCAACCCGGGAACTAGCCTCAACTTACCCGTTATGCATACCAATAAACCAGAGTGCATAAAAAAAAGTTGAACCCTTACCTGACAAACCGCAGAAATTACTGAACTTTTCTGAGAAATACCCGCAGAACTTTTACCTGACTTTTCCATCGTTGTCCATCACCCAATGATGACATTAGACAATCACACAAACAATAAGGAATTGAATTCTTCTAATTCATATTTTCACTTTTCGATACTTAGCAAATTTCCCAATTTTCAGCCACTTTACAAAAAATGTCCAAATTCCCTAAATCTTTCCTATTCTTTCCCTTTCATCAAAGAACACCCATTAATAGTACAACTTATCATAATTCCAGCATTTAACCCAAAATTTTCCACTTTTGCTAATTCGGCCATAACTCCTAAAAGTGAGCAGAACTTATCCAACTTTGACATAATTCCATTTATGCATAAAGTAGCTCACATTAGCATGAATTACTAACAAATATCCAACTTCCATAAACCAACTCTCAACTTTAAACCGTTAATTAATTTTGGCCCAACACATGCAAATGTGTCAAATTTTACTTCTTTCTCAAGCTACCAACTAATTAGGGTTCCAAACACCCTAAAACAAATAAACACATACTTTCCATGAAATTAACACCAACTTCATTTTCCACCACCAACTTTCGGCCCAAACATACACATCACCAAAATATTTTTCCCACATACTTCCATCATTAGTTTAGGAGCCTAAAAGCATCACTAAACCACTACCATTAACGTTTCACCAAACAACCACCAACTTAAAATTCATAGTACAAATCTGCCAAAACACACCCCACTTCAAATGTTATTTTCTCCAAACTTTCTATACCAATATAGAAGCTTCAAAACCTCACTAAAACATTTTAATCAACTTCACAATAATCACCCAACATTTTCCAATTTTCATGCATGTTTTTGGCCAACTCACAACCAGTGACGATTCTTCAATAGGGACCACCATGCTATTAAGTCTCTGACTTCTAGTCTTGATGACATTCAGCTCTATCTGCATGTCTTGTTGAATTAACCTGCGTAGTTGGTAGAATCTATAAATAGTGTCAGAGTTTTGTCCGGTGGTGGGTCCTCTGATGGTTAAGTCAGTATAATGGGTAGAGAGAATGTGCCAGACCTTGGGCAAAGTGAATAGTTACCTCAAATGAAGAAATGATGTAGGTTTACATAGTGTTGTCTAATAGAGTGGCACATCTGTAATACTTTGATAGGAAAGAGGTGGCGGGTGTCAGAGGACAGGTGGTAAATGTATTTTGATTGAAATCCATCAGGCTATACTGCATTGTGGTCATAACCTCAGCTTACAGATGGGTGCGTTCGGGTAAGGTGTCCTTAGCCGGTTTTAATGGGCTCTCTTTCCTAGGTTGCTGACTCAACCATTTTTGCGGGCTTTTTGGGTCTATGGACCCACTTTGGGATTTGAAGACTTGGTTTGGGCCTATCAGCCATCATATCCTTCGACGAGGGACCTATCAGAGTGGAAGAACTCCAGGTTTTGGGGCCTTAGAATTGCCCCCCTTTGAATCCCGAATGCAAGTGCATCTGGCCATTTGAAATTTTAGGGCCTTAGAATTGCCCCCTTATCAATACCAGATGCAGGTGCATCTTGCCATTTAAAATTTGGGGCCTTAGAATTTCCCCCCTTTGAATCCTGGATGTAGGTGCATTCGACCATTTGAAATATTGGGGCCTTAGAATTGCCCCCTCTTTGAATCTCAGATGCAGGTGCATCCGGCCATTTGAAATTTTAGGGTCTTAGAATTTCCCCACTTTGAATCCCGGATGCTGGTGCATCCGGCCATTTGAAACTTTGGGGCCTTAGAATTGCCCCCCTTTGAATCTCAGATGCAGGTGCATTCGATCATTTGAAATTTTGGGGCCTTAGAATTGCCCCCCTTTGAATCCCGGATATAGGTGCATCCGGCCATCTGAAATTTTAGGGCCTTAGAATTGCCCCCCTTTAAATCCCAGATGTAGGTGCATCCGACCATTTGAAATTGTGGGGCCTTAGAATTGCCCCCCTTTGAATTTCAGATACAGGTGCATCCGGCCATTTGAAAATTTGGGGTCTTAGAATTGTCCCCTTTTGAATCTTAGAAGCTTTCCTTTGGGCCTTTATCTCATCGTCTTTCCGGATACTTTCTTACGGGTGTGGCGGTTTAGTAATGGCATGAATCTCGGTATAACATTTTTGATCAATGGTGTAGATTGATTTTCTAGTGACATTTTGTATTCCTGGACACTCTATAAATACTTGAGAAATGAGTTAGAATCTTCACTTCTCATTCTTGCTCTAGTATTTGCAAGCTTTCTAATAACAGATCACCCTAACCTTCATCAAGCGGCGAGTTTGCTTAAGGGACGGCTGCGTCGCAGAGGAGGAGAGACCAATTTTCCGGAATTTGTATGGAGACTAGCCGATGCTCCTAATCTTTTCGATGATCTTCTAGCGAAAGTTCATTTCTACTGGTGGCACAAGGCAGTGGTTGACCAGACTGCTCGAGGTTTATTTTCATTTGGTCCGTCAGCTCCGATAATCTTCTTCAGACCAATGATTTGAGGTAAACTAAATGTCTTCTTTTCCTCTTTATTTTATTAGTCGTTCTTTGGACCCTTGCCTTTTAGAGGTTAAGGGTGTTATGCCTGAAGGCTACTAGGCCGATGTCATAGACTTTAAGAGTAGAGCTACTCTGGAGTTGCTTCAAGAGTGGCAGAAAACCTATTTTTTACCCTGGTCTATACGTACTCGGGGTTCTAGTAATAAATGTAAGGTTTATGAACTTGGTGTCGGGTGGATGGTAGTGTTTAAGGATCAACTTGAGTGCGGGATTCGTTTTCCTCCCAATCCTTTTCTTCATCAGCTGGCCTGAGCCCATGGGGTTGTAGTCAACCAGTTTAGCCCGAATACCTACTATCACATTAACGCATACCTAATCCTGTGTTGTGGATTCGGGGTTCCTCCAATTCTACTGACTTTTATGTAATATTATAAAATAATGACCAAGGCCCGGAACTGCTTCTACTACTTCGGTACCTGAGGAACCTCTATAATAAAATATAATTTTACCCAGAAATGTCCTGCCAGCCAAAAAGGTTGGCATAAGGAGTTTTTCTTCATGCAGCCAGATCCCTCCTGGAAGCTCTAGACTGCTTGGAATGTAGGGGATCTTCTTGACGTCAATACTCATTGGTGTTTAATTAATGACCCCATTTCGAAGGAAAATTACAAAGTTTTTGATGCCAAACTTCGGCAACTTCTCAATTGGTTCGGCAAAGATCCTGGAAAATTGTTCTCCGTGCCTATTCATTGGCGTTTGATTACCCAAGCTGTTCTTACTCACCTTTGGTTAATAAAGGGTAACCTAGCTGCTCTCAGAATTTGGGCTTGTGTTCCATCAGCTCAGGACATAACTCTGGTTCAGGGCCTCCATCGAGAGATATCTCACGAGGATTTTGTCAAAGGTTCTTTTCTTCCCTTTATATACTTTGTTCACTTTAATATTAACTCTAGTTTATCCTATCTTTTTTACAGAGATGAGTTTTTCGGATGATGAACCAGACATTGACTTCAAAGGTGTCTTCAAGAATATTCTTGTTGAGCCCTTAGCTCTGGTTTCTGAGCCCGAACCAACTGTGAAACGAGCCCCGAAGAGGAACAAGGGTTCGGGTTCAGGCGTGCCTGCGGCTATTGATGAGGAGGCACCTAAAGGATTCTCAGAGGTAGCCAATTTTAACATTCCTGCTGTGTCTGGTGGTGAGGGTTCTCCTCCTCATGGTTTGGTTAAAAATGTGTTGCAGATTCCGCCTGGAGTTTCGATGGACTATGTTTATAAAGGTATGGAGGAGTTTGAAGGCAAGAGAATGAAAATTGCCCAAGGGAAGTATAAGGCTTTTGCCCCTGCTGGCGAGGTGCCCAAAGGTGTACTCCCGATTGAGTATATGTTAGGTAAGAATAAATCAGTTAAGTTGACGTCCCTTCATTTATGACCAATCTTTTACAACTTGCGCGAGATGTTCGGGGATAATCCTCTTCATTTGTTGTCTTGTTTTCATTTTCGTACTCTAGGTCTGGACTGGAGAGATGTGCAAGAACATAAACTTCAATAAAGAGATGCACGGCTCCATACTTCAGAAGGGAATCTGATCTCTCAGGAACCCGGTTGGATGGTCCATGAAGACCAAAGCCTCCTGGATGACCAAGATGCCAGAGTTATGGCTCCGAAGTTATGGGGGGAATTACAACTGTCTGGACGATGGACAATCTTCAAACTCTCCTCCCGGACTTGGATGTAGTGGTTTCCAGGATGGCTGTTCAAGCTTCTCAAGTAACTTCTCACTTCCTTTGATTTGTATATATCTTGTCAACACTTTTTTGTTTTGTTGACTTGCCTTTGGTGTTAGATCCATTATGTGGCCGGATGGATTGCTCAGCTGGTTTGGGCTACTGGCTCCGTTCGGTCCCAGGCTGAGCTTCGGGTGACTCAGGTACTAACTGTTATTTCCAAGATAATCCAATGGGTCAACATCTATAAGCAAGTGTTGGGTAGAAGGACAAGCCCGACTGAGTCGTTCGAGCCGCCGATGTATGAGGTTCGGGAGGAGCTGAAAAAGGTAGGGGGCACGGAGGCTGAGGTGGCATCTTTTGAGAAGGCTGAGGTAGCTTTGGCTATGGTGATATCTTCTAAAATTCTCCCTCTGAAGAAAGCTGAGGATGAAGTCTATAAGCTTCGGGATGAGGTTAAGGAGCTCGAGAAGAAATATGCCGAGTCTGCTGTCAACTTCACGAATTTGAATAATCACTATGAGCAAGACAAAAAGGTTCTTCAGGAAAAGATCAATACGTTGGAGTCTAAGATGAAGAGCCAAAATGACAGGATCTCCGGGTACCGCCAAAAGATTATGGATACGGCTATCTCAGTTGCGGGCAAGTTCCATGAAGGATTATGTATTGCCCAAAGGCAGGTGATGTGTGGCATATACACATCACATTTTCATATAATCTATGTCATTTCCATCACACATCTGAGCATATCTGATTGTTTTACACAGTTTATTGATTAAATTTCAGTTTTGGTAGGTGCACTTTCGGCAAGTAGATCTTGACAATAACGATAAAGATAGGAGAAATTGAACTTCAAAGATGTTGGGATGAGTTTTTAGGAGCTCGAGGACCTAGGAAATCACAAACGGCGCGACCAAAGGAAGGAAAAACAACATTTAAAAGGGAGTGCAGCG
>JBBYHH010195883.1:0-13576 GCA_038382905.1 Daphne laureola | reverse complement strand
AGTGATGTTTTTACTTCTTCAATTCAACCAATTTTCTTTACTTCTTGCTCTTTATCTTAAGAGTATTTAGAGTTTGCATGGTCATTTTTTTGGATCATAGTTTTTTTTATTTTAGAATTTAAAATTAGATTATCTAAGTTAGTCATAGTTCAAATTTAAACTTAGTACAAATAAATTCGATGAATGTCGAACATTCATAGTTATAGTTTTTTTTTTTCCCCAAACTCATGTTATACTCTATTTTTTTATCCATTTTATGTTCTCCTTTTTATGACTGGATGCAAATATTTCATTTCGTCTTTTAGTTTTGAATTTATGTTACTCGTTTCCCTTATTTCCATTTCTTTTTTTTTTTCCGATTGGGATTCCCATTTCCTTTATATATATATATATATATATATATATTTCATCTTAAATTAATGTTCCTCATTTGATTTATTATAACCTTATTTTCTATTTTCACTTTTTTATTTTTTACTAATACATTTTGGATGTGATACCCGCAACGAAGTGTACGAAAAAACTTCTAGTGTTAGACTAAATATCTCTCAATCCTCAAAATTGAAGAATTTTTACTATTATCTAACCCTTTAAATTTCAATAGTAAACGTAAATATACCTATAAACCATAAATGATAGGATTTACATAAAGATTGATATGAAAATGATAAATTCCATGCAAATTGAAAATTCTTAAAACCATAAATGAGTTTTGGGAAAAGTTGAATGTTTAAATCTAAGCTATTATGCTCTTTAATAAGAAAGCGATTTGTTAATGGGTATAAATTTAAGCTATTATTCTCTTTATTGTTAGTCACTATATACTAGTGGCTTTAGTTCTACGAACTCTTTTGAGACTAACTTTTTAATCCTTAACTTCAACATCTTTGTGGAAGTAAAGTAGTATGAAATTAAAATCGGTATTAATAAATTAGGAAAAAATAATTTAGTTTGAGTTGTTTGACCCAAGATTTATAGAAGATATGATCTTCATCCCTTTTTAATTGAGTTGTTTGACCTTCGATTTTGTGTTTGACTTAAATTTTTTAACTTAGAATTTTTTTTTTTATTTTTTTCTTGGAAAGAAACATTTTTACAAATTGTACACTTTGATTTATTGGATGTATATAAGTTCTTTGACATTGCATAACAATTTTTGAAGAAAAACGTCATAAGTTTTATACTGAAAAAGAGAATTAAAATGGGACAAAGTGAGTATCATGGGGACAGAATGACTTAGGATTTCAGAGGTTTTTTTTTATCAAATTGATTTATTAAAATATGATACATTTAGAGTTAGAAAATATAGGATACATTTTAAGATTGGAGTGAATATGCATAAACGTATTCATAAACCATATATGACATGATTATAGCTTGAATATTGATTTAAAATTAAATTATTTTGAATACATCATCAGCCTTAGAGTTTTTTTTTTAAAGTTACTTGAGTTTGACTAATTCAAATGTAAAATTATAAAAGGATCATAAATCTTACTACCTCCGTCCCAGAATATTACCCACGTTTGTTTTTCAGCATTGAATTTACGATTTTTTTCTTACAACATTTTAACTTGTAAATTATACAAGTATATATTCAAATAAAAATTTAATGCATCTACTTTCCAAATATATTTTTTAAGATTATTTTTAACAATTTTTTTTAATGAAAATTTGAGTCAAACACAAGTACAAAAAACAAATGTGGGTATTTTTGTGGGACAGAGGGGGTATTTATTATCAAACTTTAATATCGTAGTTATATAAGCC
Organism: Daphne laureola; assembly: GCA_038382905.1. Lineage (NCBI taxonomy): Eukaryota > Viridiplantae > Streptophyta > Magnoliopsida > Malvales > Thymelaeaceae > Daphne > Daphne laureola. The sequence goes on along the minus strand of JBBYHH010195883.1, from coordinate 11,806 downwards.
ATTGAGTTTGACTATTTCAAAATGATGCACTTTCTGTAAGAAAAAGAAACATGCACACACCTAAATATAATTTTGAACTCAATACAAAAGAAAACTAGACAGGAAAATAATCAAAACATTTATTGAATTGGTATACTCATTGTCCCCGAAATATTGCAACTTTTTGTTTTGTTGTTTCACAATATTTTTTCTATGATTTATTTCATAATTTGAAATATACATTTTTTAGATTTTTTTTTACTTCATTGTTTATCTTCATGAAATTTTGAGTCAAACACTACAACTTAAAATTTCAAAGTAAAAAAAATGGCCAAATTATCTATTGCTCCCCTGAATTATGTTGACTCAATCATTTTAGTCCCTAAATTATAATTCTGTTCGACTCAGTCACTGAATTATGTACCGTCAAACACTTTAACACCTTGATTATTCCTTCAAATTTGAAATTCTATCCTACATACCCATTACTTTTTTGAAATGGCAAATCTATCCCCTTTCCACCAAGCTACGGCATCGTCACTACTCGCTCCATCTGCCACAGCATTGCGCTCGTCTCCAAGTACTTGAATGTTGCTAGGGGACAAAGATACTTTATTATGGTTCTTTCGAGGAGAAGGAAGGGATGGACCTGTGGTTAATGGAGAAAGTAGAAAGATGTATAAGGAATCCTCAAAGTAGCATTGGAATTATAGGAATCTTGCGTACAAGTTATTTTTTTCTCCTTTTTTTTTTTTCTGAGGAGACGTTTCTGTGCTCGATTGGAAGAAAACCCAGATTGAATAGTGACCTCACTATATTGGGTTTCAATTTTAACACTTAGAACTTCCTGCAGTTTCAGATAAATTAATACTCCAGTTGTATCACTTAAGTCAATTCCCTGGGATGCATAGCTTTCAGTTCAGCCCCAGAAACTGACTCTTCACATACAACATGTTGGGATTCTTCCTTTTTCTTTTTTTTCATACTTCACCTTGCTTCATTTATCTTCATTTCTTCAGTTTCAGTCACAAGATAGTTATCTACTTGATTGTTTGAATCTGCAAATTTTGAATCATGACACAAATAATTGTTTGTCGGACTTAAAGCCACATCAAAAGCTAATGATATTAAAAATCAGGGAAAATTGCTTAATATGGTCTCGATACTGGTTCCAGTGCCGCCGTCGGCCCCAGATTCTCTATAGCCCAGTACCCGCAGTAGCCCAAGCTTCTTCGCGGGCTCTGCCCCCTCGCACCCAAACCTCCGGCTATCCCCACTCACCTTGAATCGATCCTCGCGCTCCTCCCTCTTTGACAACGGTGCTCAATGGCAGGCTAAGAATCAACCTTAACCTTAGTTCAGCCCTTACATTTGTTTTTTTCTTATGATTTAATCCCATTCTACAACTATCATTATATCATGGCCTAAAATCTTTAAATTCATTCAAATAAGGCACTGGACCATTAAAAACTTACCAACGTTAGTCTCACATCGGGTGAGTTACTGAATTAAAGGACTAAAGTGTCGGAAATTATATTGTTCAAGGACTGAGTAAGAATGAACTATAGTTTAGGGATTGAAGTGAGCGAGTCAATATAATTCAGGGGAGCAACAAATAATTAGGCAGAAGAAAATCTGTGGGATGGAGGGAGTATATTACAAATGTATAAATCAGGAGTTGGTAATATCAAAAGATTGTTTTACCTATGAATTTAGACTATTAAACTCCTTTAATAATACTTGAATTTGTAAATACATGATAATTTAAGTATTAAATTATTGCTAGAATTTTCTTTTTAAAACATAAAATTGATTTAAGGATATGAAAATAGATAGAAAGTAGGATTAATTGAAAAAGGTCAATATGAAAAACTAGAAAGCAATTACAATCTTTATAACGGTGAAAAATACTCTATAAGATAAAAAGTATGAAATTAAAAATAATTATTAAATTCATATAATTAATTGAAAACATAATATTGGTAGAAGATATTTATCATGCACACTATAAGTGCCACATATTTAACTCGCGTGTTAGATGGAAGAACGATATGGATCGACTTGGAAATTAAACTTAAAGTGTTTCTAAGTGTTCGAGTAGAAAAACACGTTAAGAGAATATCATATTGTTTTCCCTCACACTAACCATGCTTACTTTTCCTTTAGTTTTTTTGGTGCTTTTTACCATTATCTATGCTAATTTTATCAGTTCTAGCTTATGAGTATATGTTTATGTATATATTTTTATGAGATAACGTGGTTTTGTGATATTGATGCTTAACGACTTGTATGATGTTCACAATCTTTAATTCTCCAATAAAGTAGTTTTAAAAGTATGACTTAATTACTATTTTAAAGACTTTGTTATAAACCTTAAAAAAAATCTACTTTGAACTACAAACAATTTTTTTCATTCACGTATGAAAAAATGTCAGCTTTCAATTAATATCCTTAATTTTATGTAAATTTTATTTTCTTAATTTTCTTACACGTTCGACGAACGTGTAAGATGACTAGTGTGTGTATATATATATATATATATTAGTTCAATTTTGCCAAGCGTGGGTTGGCTTAAAAATAGATCTTTCTGACCCTTTGATTTTTTTTTTGGTGTGACCCATGTGACCCTTTGATTTTTTTTTTCCACCGTATAAATCAAAACGACATCGTTTAACATAGTTTTATTTTAAAAACTAAATAGCGAAAAAATCGTTAGAATTTTTAAAGTGTTAGAATTTTGTAAAACATGAATATTTTTATGATACATTAAAAACTCTAAACTACGTCAATGACATATCTGAAGACTTTAAATTAGGACAATGACACATATGGAGACCATAAACGAAAATAATGACCCATATGAAGACTACCAGTGAGCCAAAACGCATTAATGGTTGTTTTAGGTATTTTTTTGGAAGGACACATTTTAGGAGCCTTGTATGTGTTATTGATGTACAGAATCAAATACTTCATCATTGGCTAATTGTGGGTCCTCTTTGACAATGACAACATTTGGGTCCTTACTGTATGTTTTGGATGCATTGAAGGCATTTCTAGCTCATCAAAGATAATGTTTGGGTCCTCCAACTTTATCAATGACAACATTTAGAACATTAAAAAACTCTAACGTTGTTCTAAACCCTGAACTCTTTTCTGAGTTTCTCAAAAGCTTTTTCGAGTTCCAAACACTTTTTTGGGCTTCCCAAATTTTTTTTCGAGTTTCAAACACTTTTCTAGGCTTCCCAAACTTCTTTTTAGATGACTAAGCGAGGGAGAGGAGCACAAGCGAGGGAATCGATGAGCACAAACACCTTCGCGCGCCACCGTCTGAGAGGTGTTTGCGTCTTGAGCGGCACTGGAATCGTTATCGAGGTAACGCTATGGCAACTGGCGGCTCTTGGGGCCGTCTCACGTTACACGGTAGATTGGCTTTCTGGGTCTTGGATGGAGAGGCGTCAGCGACGAAGATGAAGGTGACGGTGATGTCATTGAGATCGACTACCAAGGTGACGACGGGGAGAATGAACCCAGATGAAGTTAATCGGACCCTAAATTTCTACAAAGTCACATTTTAGAACCAATAATTTTATCTTGAAATGTTTTTCTCGGTACACCGAACGCTCCTTTTCTATAGCTAAACGTTTTTTTGAATTAAACGTTAATATTGTATCCTCCAACGTAAAATAAAAGCGTTTAACTTCCGATGAACATTGTTAGACGAGGTTAAAACAATGTTTAGTGTCCTCAAACAACGTTTTTGCTTGAAAAAAAAAACATTTGAATGAAAAGGCGTGAAGTGTTTTTCTTCCATTAATAAAAAAAATACCAAAAACACTTAGATTTTCACCATTTTTTTGTCAATTTGAATACACGATTAACCTTAAACTAACAATATAACTTAGGAGAATCGTCACTAAGGAACATCTCAAAGTTTGGTTGATCTAAATTGGAATTTACACAATTTTTTAGCTTTCTAACTTGTTATGTTCTCGTAAAACTATTTCACCTCAATCACCGCAAAAGATGGATAACTTTTGTTTGATGATGATTACCGAATACCGAATAGGTATTAGATTCGGTTAATCAATTTCTCTATCTAAAGTACACTATAAAAAATACTAATAACTATTATCAAATTTAATTTAAAATTTAATAATTTTAAAGTAATAGTGATGTCTAGTTTATAATCTATTGGAACAAAATGGAATCTCTAATTTTGTTAGAATAATATCCAAATTTTCAATTTTGTTGTGATCAATTGACAATATCCAATTTTTAATCTTTTAGAATAATATACAATCTCCAAATTTGTTGGAGCAATTTTCAATTTTCAACTTTATTGGAGGAATGTTGAATTTCAAAAATTATTGTAATCAATTGATAATGTCAAATTTCTAATCTATTAGAACAAAGTGAAATCTCCAATTTTGTTAAAACAATGTCTAATTTTCAATTTTATTAAAGAAATGTTTAATCTTCAATTGTATTGTAAGAATGTCCAAATTCCAAATTTTTAGAGCAATGTTTAATTTTTAATTTTATTATGATTAATTAACAATGTTCAATTTTTAATCTATTAAAACAAAGTGCAATCTCCAATTTTGTTAGAATAATGTGTAATTTTCAATTTTTTTGTTTTCAAACTATTAGAAATAAGAAAAGCGTTGCTTTTAAACCAAAATTCGTTATACCAAGTCTGATTAATTTTCCAACTTTAATTCATCGTGATTATAGAAAAAAACAGTATATTCAGTTTGTAAAATTTTATAATTAAATTACTATCACAAATAATAATATCTACTACTAGATTCAATTAGCAACCTAATAAATTCAAAAAAAGAATGACAAAAACAAATATATTGATATTATACTGTACATAATATAAAAGATTGATGATCTGATGGGTAATTTTCAACACTGAGGGTCTCAAGGGTTGCATATCAGTGAGGGTCTTAGATTAGAATTTCCTCTTAAAAACCTAGTTCACTGACATTTATGTGCATTTGTTGAGACAATTGGTTTTGTTGTTCACAGCACTGGTTCTCTCTTGTGGTAGCTGTGACCATGAGCGGGTTGTTGGAGGCCTACACCGCTCAACTTGATAATGCGTTTCTTCCTCTGGTCTTCTACGGTCTTCTTTGCTTGTAAATATATGCTGCTACGCACAAGTTGTGGATAAATAGGAATATGTAATCAGATCTTACTAGCAGAACTGGTTAACTGACATTTATGTGCTGAGACAATTGGTTTTGTTGTCCACAACACTAGTTCTCTCTTGTGGTAGCTGACCATGAGAGGGTTGTTGGAGGTCTACACTGCGCAACTGGATAATGCGTTTCTTCCTCTGGTCTTCTACGGTCTTCTTTGCTTGTAAATATATGTTGATACGTACAAGTTGTAGATAAATAGGAATATGTAATCGGATCTTACTAACAGCACAGAGAGCCTCAAGCAGCGGCATATTCACCATAGGGGCACGCGGGGTCATGTATTCTAGTAAAATTATATAAATTATGATGATATTGATAGTATTTTATGATATAAAAAAAATATATGGATCATTTTAAAGAAAAGTACATAGTATTTGGGCTATAGCAGACATTCGATGCTAAAAACAAGTAAAAAACACGGAGAAGTGAGAACGCATCAGTCATGTGGCCATAGATGGAAAATGGGTAAATTATAGTTAGTGTCCTACTACTATGCATTGTTGTTTATTTCAGTCATAGAATTAGTTTTTAATCCCTCCATCCAAGTTTAATTGTTAAGTTTATTTTTCAAAAGTTTATTTTTCAACATCTAATTTATGAATTTTCTGATAGTATTTTCTGATATAAAAAAAATATATGGATCATTTTAAATAAAAGTACATAGTATTTGAGCTATAGCTGACATTTGATGCCAAAAACAAGTAAACAACACGGAGAAGTTAGAACGCATAAGTCATGTGGCATAGATGGAAAATGGGTAAATTATAGTTAGGGTCCTACTACTATGCATTGTTGTTTATTTCAGTCATAGAGTTAATTTTTACTCCCTCTATCCAAGTTTAATTGTTAAGTTTGTTTTTCAACATCTAATCTATGAATTTTTTTCTTCATTTTATTATATAATGTTAAATAATTTATATATAAAATGTAAATAAAAAAGTCTAGTCTAAAAAAATCAATTTTTTTTTAACAAACTCTTCTTACTTAAAAGTTAAGTCAAAAAAATTATCGAAAATTAAATGTCTCAATTAAAAGGGACCAGTGTAGTATCATACAAGTCTTTAAATTTTGATAAAAAAAAAAAATGTTAAGAGTTAACCCTAAACATTTATAATGTGATTAACTATTACCAAGAAAATAAATTTCATCTAACCAATACGAGTGGTAATATTTTATGAAATTGGCATACATTTTATTTACCGACTAGTTGGAAAAATCACTAATGAGTCATAAAACTATCTAATTAATTAACTAAAAATTAAAGTACTAAACTACTATTCCTATCTAAAACCATCATCCACCCTCAACACCACCCTCATCGCCGCCATGGCCGCTGGCACCATCGTTGCAGCCACCTGAACCATCGTCGAGGCTGTCGGAACCACCACGGTTGTCGCAAGAACAACCACCGTGTCCACTGGCATTGTCGCTGCCGTCGACACCACCTCTGCAGCCCCTGGAACCACCGCTGCTATCACCGGCACCACCGTCGATGTTGCTGTAATTTATTTCACATATTTTTATAATGTCTATTAAAATATTACATACTGTCTACATAAATATTAGAAACTGTTTATTTAGTTATTTCATATATTTTTATAGTGTCTATTAAAAAGTGACATATTATTTAAATAAATATTAAAAACTGTTTATTTAGTTATTTCACACATTTTTATAGTGTCTAACTGTCTATTAAAAAGTGACATACTGTCTACACAAATAATAAAAACTGTTTATTTAATTATTTCACACATTTTTATAGTGTCTATTAAAAGGTGACATATTGCCTATATAAATATTAAAAATTGTTTATTAAGTGATAACCAAACTTTCTAATACATTATACATAATTAATTGCATTAAAAATCATAAAAGCTTATTTTGTAAATAATTTTTGTTAATTTTTAATTAATTGCATAGTGTTTACAGTGATATGCAACACTGTCTATAACAAAAATTTATACTGTTTATTTAGTTATTTTACACATTTCTATAGTATCTATTAGAAAATGATATAATGTCTTAATATATATTGAAAACCGTCTCTCACCTCTCCGAATTTTGTTGCTCGTAATTCTGCTTCCGATCATCTTCTTCGTCAACATCTGACGGCAGGCCGCCACGCTCCTCCATCGCAAAGGATACCAGCTTCAATGAAACCGCCTGACGCCAGCCCAGCTGCAGCGTCACTCGTCACAACTCGCCGCCGAGAAGGATTTCCGCGTTTTGGCTAGCCAAAACAGTGTCGTGCTTTGGAGCTCTGATCCGCTGCCGCTCCAGCACCACCGTCAATGTATTCCTCGACCACCAGCGCATCCTCCACGACTGAAATCGGAACGAATCGCAGCCGTTTGCTCCGACTTGCCGACAGATCTATAGACTCGACGCGGAGCTGACCAGCAAGGTCTTGTCGAGACTTGCCTCAATGTTTCTAGCCCCAGCGCAGCCATATTGCTCCCTGTCCACCGACGCTTCATCCTCGGCCATCTCCACGTCTGACAGCCTCTGATTTGGCCATCTCCTCGGTCATCTGATTTGTGAAGTAGTTTTTGCAGAGCTGAGGAGTGACGGAGGTCCGATGGCGATTTTGGAGCTCGCCGTCCAGCTTCGGCGATCACGATCTGGAGCTGAGTACTCCGTCAGAGATGACGAGGATGATGAATCAGCCGCCCGATGATGAACCTGCAATTGTAGATCTGAAACATTTAGATATTTAAGAGAAGGGTAATATTGACATTTCTCAACTAGTTGGTTTACCAACTAATTGGTAAATAACATTCCGCTGTTTGCCTTGGGCATGAGATCTGAAACTTGGGGACTAAGATGTATTTTTTCATTTTATTTCTGAAACTTGTTTAAAATTCCTCAGCATAGGACCAGGAATGAGAAAGTTGACAAATGATGCTCAAACTTTGCTTTTTGACAGGTTAAGCACTTTGCATTTTTTCCAACAAGCGAAGGTGTGAAGCGAAGTTTGTGTTTTTGGAAAATGGATATATGACTAGAGAAAAATTGATTTATTAAATTTCTATGGATGAGTCAAACTCAAACCGTTCATATTGAGTAATATAAAGTCAATCCGAAGCAACTTGATATTCAAATTTGGTTTGAAATATATATGAACTTAAAAACTTCAATTCAAATTTGGTTTGAAATATATATGAACTTAAAAACTTCAAATTTGACTTAATACTTTTTCAAACGAATCATAAACGAGCTTCAAATCGAATCAAGTCCAAGTCGAGCTCGAACAGTTCGTTCAATTTTCACCGAACAAAAAGGTGAGTAAATGGATCAAACATTTCCTTTCTTTTCTTTCACTCACAGAGCTGAAGATCCTCGTTTTACAATGCTGAAAACTATCAAACAAACAGCCTCTAGAATACTATGAAACAGAACCCGATCCAGGTTACGCTTTCATCATTCGTTCCAATCGAAATAACTTAACTATTGCTCCTGCTAAAGAGGAGAACAGTAAATTGTGTTAGCAGGTGAAGACAGACAGTTAGCTTTTTACCAGGCAGATAAGGATTCTCTAGCTATAGCTGCTGCTGTTGCCTTGCTCGCTTTCACGCTGCAGCCTCAAGACTCGAGTAATGGTCAATCGCCCGGAAACTGTAAAAGTAAGTTAATGCTGAGTGCGAATGATGAACACCACATCATCATCATCATAAAGGTATTTCCTTCTTCGGACTAGAAGCTCTAGCTCGTGGTGGTTCTGGAGGCGGGGGAGGAGGAGGAGGTGCCTTCACCAATTTCCTCGAGAAGTTTTTAGCATACAAGGAGCAGAACACAATGATCTGATGCAGGTATAGGATGTATAATGTCAGCCTTTGAAGTGCGACAGGAATTCGGAACTTATTAGAAACGATGAAAGATGGTAAGGCTTACCGATCCAATCCATTGTTCCCAGCTTAGAGGATGAGAAAACCACACACATGACAACATGATGCTGGCCAGCTACAGAATCAAAGGGAACGGTTAAAATGCTTGGTAATCCAGTAAAAAGTGTTGAATTCATCCTAGTGGGAAGAACCTAATCTACCTGTCTTGTAGTCATTATGGCCGCAAATGTCAGAGCGCCAAATGTACGGATTGTGTATGATATGAAAAACTGACTAGCCGTTGCTACCTGTGACAATACAGATCTTAAAGATTAAGAATGCGTCTTATGAATCCACTTCCGCATAGATGCGTCTTCTCAACAACTATGATTAAACTTAGTAAGGTGATTGGATATTTACCGTTGAAAGCAGTAAAATATCATAGAAACAATCTTTATGCCGAGTGACGAAATCTATAGCAGGTAGTAAATTTCCTTGAAACATGAGACCTAGATCAAACAGGAAAAAATTATCTTCACTATACATGTCAATAAAATGCATGGGCAATTCAAATAAAGGTATACTAAGCCCGAATATCACAACATGACTGCAAATATAGAATAACTTTACGTAAACAAAATAATAATAATAATAAAAAGTATGCAGACATACACTTGAAAGGTAAAGATCAACTTTAACAAGAGAGAAACTAGAATTTTACCTGTAAAGCTGAGAAGACAAGAACACAATGTTGTGTAGAATATTTGATTTTGTATTTCCATGTCATAGCCTCTGAATAACTTATCCTGAAATGTGCTCGTGAAGCCATCAAACCTGTCGAACATAGAAACCAGCATCTGAAAAACATATAAGACCAGTAACACCGAAAACACTTATCCTCAAGGAACGTATCGTCTACTCTAGTTGGTTTAATGTACTCTATCCTACTTGACTAGCACGGTGAACAATGTTCAGCCCTAACAATTTCATAATGAAGGCATAACAATTACTAGTATGGTGCAAGAAGACCACAATAGAATGCCTTCAGTCCAATTCACAGAAAGTATTAATAGGCGCCACCATCGAATCACTAAAAAAACGTCAGATAAATGTCCAAGAGTAGGCGATTTATGATTCATACCCGAGATAACCGACCATGAGTGAGATACCCCAGACAGTATTTTCTCTCCCTCTACTGTAAGGACTTATGTCACTTCCGGCCTACAATGACTCACAAAAAAGTAACAGATCAGACGATCTATGATCCAGATACAAACTGCACTGCACGGAACATTTGCCAAATAAACAATTTAACAAGCCATGACATAGATTAGAATTTTAAATGATGGGTCTAATTAATTACAGAAGCATTGTTAAACAAACACCAAAATCTATGGTTTTAGACATCCATTTTTCACATATTTTCCCCTTTAATATATAACAGATGCAACATCAAACAGTATTTCCAGTTAATCAGCTGATTGTAATGATTAAAGCCCAGATTAAGATTTTTTTTTTTGTCTCAAGGAAAGAACAAAACCCCATGCTTCGGTTTTCCACAATCAAAGGTAACAGTGAATACGTGTTCATGGTCTAATTTTGCAAAGCCACACACACTAAGATCCACCCATCATATGATACTCCTAGTCATGCATACTACTCAACCATTTACGTTCCGAAATTCAAAAGATGGCCACAGCTAAAAGAAGAATCATACAAAACATCCATACACAGCATCATATCAGTATTCAAGTCCGGGTATGAGGCATTGAATAAACATTGCTCTCTATCAACACTTTCAGGAAGTAAGCGCAGAACTTACCGGAAATAGGATGAATATTGAACAACCTAGCATCACCAGGAAAGCCAACATGTAATCAAATGCCTTGTATCTCTTCTGCATGATGCAAGTACCCCACATCTGAAAAAAACAGTTGAGAAGAACTGTTGCGAAGAAAATTCATATAACCGTACCAAATGGCCATTACGCTTAGTTAAACAAATCAACCTACCATTACAGGGATCATTTTGGCACACTTGGCAAGAGTCTGAACAGGAAAACTCACATACTTGAGAGCCTGGATAGACAGATTGCTGTCACTAAAAATGCAACATATATTCACCACAAACATGAAACTTCTTAGAGAGCTCACCTCATACTGGCATGTTGTTGTTAGTATATTGGAAACTGACACAAGACAGTACTTATATACAGGAGCAACAGGATCCAGGGCTTTCTTACTTGCCTATAAATAAAGAACAAAAATTTCAGTTCATTTTGTCATGTGTGTTCTCGTACCTAGCAGATCATAACAATAGATTGAAAGCTGAAAATGCTTACAACTAGAGCAGCAGCAGAAACAGCTGAGGTCATGAGACGATTGCAGAAGACGAGAAACAACGAGTGAATGAATCTGTCAAGGTTCAGTAGGCAGTAAATTTTAAATTACAGTACGAGCCTGTGGTTGCTGAGAAAGAGGAGATTGAATTCTCTGTTGATGAGATAAGTGAGAGAGCGAAGGTTTGGAGGCATACTCTTATGGGGTGTGTAATGGGATTGGAGGTGTCGTGGATTGGTATGGTGAAATATGTTAAGGCTCGTTAGAAGCACGTTGCCACTCCTACTGTTGTTAAGCAAGGTGGTGTTTTCTTATTTTCTTTTCACTCTAATGACGATATGATGAAGATTTTTTAGGGGCTCACTCACTTTGTCTTTGATCGCCCACTATTATTCAAGAAGTATGTTCTTGGTTTGAGGGTGAGCAAGGGTTTGTTTGACAAATGTCCTGTTTG
>JBBYHH010195773.1:0-13576 GCA_038382905.1 Daphne laureola | reverse complement strand
TACCAAAATAATTCCCGGCAAAATTTACTTAATGAGAAATTCCAAATTCTACCAAGGTCCAGGGTGGGTGGTAACAAATTTTTTTAATTTTTTTAACAAATTCTTCCTAATAATAATTTAAGTCAAACGAAATATCAAAAGTCAACTATCCAAAACAATTTGGGACGGAGGTAGTATCTATTATTTAGAAAATATAGTCTAACTTAAAAAAAAAAAATCTAATCTTTAAGTAAAATTATTATTTACACTTTACAATATTATTGCATCCTATCCGTACATAAATTACATTTTGATAATCAGATTTGGAGAATTAGGATTATAATTTGAAAATTTGGGTTAATGAGCTAATTTATGTTTATAATTTGAAGATTAATTTTAAATTAGGATATTGTATTTGTAAATTGAATTTTTTGAAAGGGAGTCATAGACGAGTTATGCAGAAAGGTGAAGAACTTTAATTTATATCTTAAAATATTGATCTTAATACCCACCCTGTATCAAATTAATTGTTAATTTGAGATTGACATGGAATCTAATACTCCCTCAGTACGCCAATAACTGAATCGTTTGACTTTTATGTTTTGAAGTTTAATATTTAACTCAAACTTTAACAAATATAAATATTGAAAAACAAAATCACAAAAAATATATTTAGAAAAAGAATGTTGCAAATTATGATATGCATATAAATGATTTAACTTAAAAATGTTTAAATATTCATGTAAAAAATCATAGATTAAATACTCTGAAACAATGAAAACAAATGATTCAATTAATGGCGGACGAAGGGAGTATATATTTATAAAGTGATAAGTGATTGAAAATTATATTATAATGTAGTGGTTTCATAATGTATTATAATGTGATCATAAACGCAATTCAGATAGAGTTTCATGTACTTCTAAGTATGTCTTATATTACTTTAGTTTACTATTCTTATACCTATTTTGATCGAATTCTTGATGAATATTACTCCTTCCGTCTAAAAAAGAATGGTACGTTTGACTTTTGATATTGTATTTGACTCAAATATTTACTATGAAGAATTCGATAATTTTTTTTATAAAAATATATTGTAAAACTACAAACATTAATTTATCATTTGCATATAATTTATTTTACCTTATAAGACAAAAAGTTGAAGAAAAAAAAATCATAAATTAAATTCTGAAAATAAAATGTAACATTCTTTTTTAAATAGATGAAATATATAAGAATTGTGTTTTGAGTTATCAAACTTTTTACCTATTGTTGATGGATTTGATTTCAGCTCATCTAAGTTTTAGACCGTAGATCCGCCACTGACCTCACCCATAATTATAAACTTCATTGAGAATTGAGAAAGTCCAATTCCCTTCATATTTTTGTTTCTTTTTCCGTTTTGGTCTAAAACTTTTAGATCTGTTGGCACCAAATTTGTCCCGAACACATTAGAAGCTAGAGGCATTTCAGAGGCCTAAATGGCTAGTTGTAAAGAAACGTGTCATAGGTGGTGAATTTGGAAAATTCAGGATTTTATTGAAAAATTTACAAAGTTGTGGACTGATTTAATATGCTACCTTGTATTATTTGATGCAGATGATGAATCGTTGAGGAAGAAATCTGGAAAAACTCCCGCTAGTAACCTCCCTCATCTCCTGCACGATAAAAAACGGCTTACAGGCTCAAGACGGAAGAAAAAAGAGCAAAAAACAATCGAAGAATCAAGCTGAAAACAGAAGAAGAGCACAAGGAGAATAACAAATAAGAAGGCAAAAAAAAAAAAACAGCAACTCACAGCAAATATACGAGCAAAAATTCAACAGAGAAGAAAGCAATTTGGGCGTAGCTGGTTACCGGAGACGTTTCTTCTGCCTCCAGTCCATTCCAGCTCGTTTCCTTTCATCAGTAGCTTTCCCGCCGTCGACTAGTCCTCCGGTGACGCTCCCAGCACATCGTTACTCCATCACCGCCTTTCACGTCGTTTTCCGGAATCCCTCGGCCAGCCTTCTTCTGTTCGACGCCGGAGGCCATCTGCTCGACCGTTGCTCCGCCCTTAGCCGCCGGAGGTTGCTATTCGGTTCACTCCCGCCGCTGGTCATAAGCCACTGGACAGATTGTAAAATTCAACAGAATCGAGAATATCAATTTGGGGAAGAAGCTGAACAGCTTCGCTAGGTACTTGGTCACTGAGTTTGTCCCTTAGTTTTATTCAATTCCTTTACTTTGATGTGTGACAGTTAAAGCACTCTTTTTTTAATAGCTTTGAGATTGATGGCCAAGTTGTCACTTTTTGTTATTTATACCTATATTGATGCATGTGACTAGGTGAAAGTTGAACGAACACCTTAAGCTCAGCTCGGATTTGACTCGATTAAAAGTTCGTCCGATCTTATTTATATTATTTTTAAGTTAAGTTTGAATAAAATTTTAAATTCGATACATTTATCAATTTTAATATGAACAACTTAGTGCTCGACTCGGCTCGATTGATTTAAAGTTTGTTCGAGCTCGTTTATATTATTTTCAAGTCAAGTCTGAACACAATTTAAGCCTCGATATAATTTTCAAGTCTAACATGAACAACCTAGTACTCGATTCGGCTCGACTCGTTTTTAGCCCTACATGTGAGTCTCCTAGATAGTCCAGTTCTTCTTTACTTTTTCTTAATTTTATGATTTTCGTGTTATCATGTCTACGAGATTATTCCTAGCTCGTGCTTTGCGGCGAAAAACAATTAAATTAATAAAATTGAAGATTTGCCTTTAAAAAAAAATGAAGAATTCATCAAAAAAAAAAATTGAAGAATAAAAAGAGATAAACTTCATTTTTAGTCTCTTAACTTTATAAATTGTCTTATTTAGGTATTGTTTTAAGAATTTATCATTTTTTGGTTCCTTAGCTTTAATTTTTATCTCAATCAAATCCTACTCCGTTAAATTCACCGTTAGATTTAATGGGCTTATGCTGAAAATGATATTCTAGTGATTAATTTTTTTGTATCACTCTTTTTGCACAAAAAAGTTTAAATATTAATATTTTCACCATCACCTACAACTCCACCCAATTGTTCCCTCGATCTACAACTAGAAACCTTAAGGTCTATTCGCATTATCATACTTTCAACAATAGCTTTCAGCAATACTGATAAATAATAAGATCAATCCTGATTTATGTAAAAGCTCAGAGAAAACCCCACAAATTTAAAACCCTACAACTCCACCACTATATTTCCCATCGATCCCAAATTAATGTATGTCACCTGACTCACCTCCGTACATCACCGACTACTACCGCCAACAACCCCATCTTCACCACACTAACATCACTGTCACACGCTGAGCCCTAGTTTCACCGTCGCCGAACCGAGGAGTCCCGCGTCCAACAACGTTTCAGCTCCGGCGAACATTTCAGATCCGACGACATTTCAAATGTGGAGCAATCGGCCATCTCTGACATTGATTCGCCGCATCGCTTGTCCTACCATCAATCCATGCTCATCTTGTCGCCCACCAACGTTGTGGTTGTCCTTCCGACCCGTTAAATGGATGGCGTCGATGGTGGAAAATGTGGGGGTGTCGATGGTGGTATCTCAAATAGCATCGATGGTTGCTGAGAATAGTTATGCGGGGAAAGGTGTGTTGAATCATCACCATCACCTTGACGAGAGCTGTTGAAGAGTTTTTCAGTGGGCAGCGGTGAGGACTCCTTGGAAAAGGTGGGTAATTGTTAGGGTTTTAAAAATGTGTGGCATATTCTGCACTCTTACATACATGAGGGTGATTTGGTGATTTTCTCATTCCATTAATATCAGGGTTTTGCCGAAACCATGATATTGCGAACAGACTCTTAGTTTCTTTTCCAAACCTTGATCAAACCAAGTAGCAGTTCGCCACTGTTCTAACTCGCAAACTTTATCTCTTTTCCTTATTCTTCTGCGGGCTTCAAGCCACTAAGCTCACTACCGTTGATTTTGCTTTGCTAAGAATTGAGAAGGAGCTTTGCAATGAATCAATTGGCTTTTGGGTCTTACGTCATTACTTTTGGCTGATCTCAATCTTAATGAGTTGATATGGGTATTTTAGCCATTGAATTTAGATTGGCTAATTGTTCTTGGGGAATGGGAGATGAATTTTGCTAGCACCCAAGCTCATAATTACTTATTTTTTCAGTCGACTACCCTTTTGTATTAAAGTTGATTTTTTGTGAATTTTGAACTCAACTGCTAAATGATGAATTTTGCTCGATAATTTTGGCAGTTCCAAGCTTTGTAATGATTCTGGGCAGGGAAGCGGCGAGATTCAGGAAGTGAAGGATAGCATAGTCGCCCTTGATGGTAAGAGTGGCGACGTTATGTGTTCACGCCACCATCTCTGAGGTGGAGGATTTGTCTAGGGCTGTAAATGAACCGAGCTCTTATCGAACTTACTCGAATTCGAATCTGGTTCGTGTGTTATTGAGCATTGTCTTATCGAGGTTCGAGTTCAAACTCGAGCAGAGTTCATGGCTCGTTAATTGTATCGAGCCGAGTTAGAGCGGTATTAAGTTCGACTCGATTATTTATCGAGTTATCGAATTTTACATATAAAACCCTAATTTAAAAAATACAGGGGGTAAAGTGGAGATTATACCAAATCTCAGGGAGTTGATAATTACCCAAAACATAATAAGTTAGTTTATATCTAAATGATAAGTGAATGTTTCTAGTTTTCAGATTTTTTTGACAAATTCTATCTAAATCAATTACAGGCTCAAAGCTAAATGTTAGGATTATTTGGAAGACATATGAGTGGCATATCTTTTTTCTCCTTCTATTTTGAAATTGTCATAAGAAGCTTTGACATACCTTCACTGCATTTGGGAGACAATCCTATAGTGAAGACATTCCTGATAATGAGACAGAAAGGTCGGAGTCTCACGATGATGAATATGGTGGTAGTTTTATTAGGGGGTTTCAAAATTGATCCATGATTTTTTTTTTCACCTGATACAAATGTTATTTACGATAAATTAGAAAATTCTAATTCACCGACTAAACTTTGAGGATCCATATGGCTCCACCAGCTTCAACCATGAAGGTTCCACAGTCTTCTCCGTTCATCCAAATCATTTTCCTGAAAACCAACCAACCACAAAATCAACCCAAAACAAGAAACTAGGTACTAAAACACGTAGAGAATCAAATCAAATAAAGAAACATACAAGCTTTGCCAAAATCGCGTGAATCTCGGGACGAATGTGCTTGGATTTGACGACATCAAACGAGGGAAACTCGAAATCCAGCAACAAGGGATTGTCCCGGAGGTCACCAACGTCGGGAGCAAGAGCCGCCATTAGAGAGTGAGCGAGAGACGAGAAGCGATGAGAATGAGAGAGCGAAGAGGATTGGGGACGGTGAAGGGTTTCTAGGCAAAGAGAGAAGGAAGGAAACCAGAGAGGACAGTGAAGAGATTTGGGGAGAAGCCCGATGGTCTTAGTGCTGAGATCGATGGCCTGAGGGAGGAGGTCCGTGGCGAGGTCGAAGTTCTCGTCGATAAAGGCTTCCTTGGCCTTCATCTCCAGATCGGAAACCATGGCGGAAGAGAGGAGCATAGGAAGAAGAATTCAGCTTGGACAGAGGATACCGGATTTGGACAAGATTCCCACCGTTGGTTGCTTGCTTCCTTGCTGGAACAGCCATAGCGCCGCCGCCATTGATCTGCTTCTCTTCTTTCATCGGATTGGAAACAAGCTCAGGTCATAGGACTTGGCGTCGGACTTGGTGGCGTTTGACTCGTGGTGGCCACTATTGCTGGAGATCTATCTCCGTCTCCACCGGAGGAGAAGAACCACCGGGTTGATTGTCGTTTTCTGTAAAAGAGCAGCAAGTAGAGAAGAGGCAGCAGAGAAGAGCACAACGAGTTTGTGTTTTGGTGATTTTTCCCCAAGTTCGCCGTGAATGATGTTGTTCACTACTTGCTAATTCACCCTAGGGTCAAAAATCTTTTGGTGAAAAATTGGATAACTCACCAATGAAAAAAAGATGGTGAAAAAAATAAAACTCACTTCCTAAAAGTTAACTTTGAAACCCCCTATTAATGATGATGATATCTAGGTCTTCCAACTTCTCTTGCAGCAAGTATGTTGTTTTTTGTTCCATCTTTCTTGCCCCCCACACCCATCTATCTAAGACACAAAGCTTCGTTTTAGTTGAGAGCTAGACACGAATCAAATTGAAAGGATTTAAAAGGATGAGACGAAATCGGCGCTCCATCTTAACAGAACCATAACTTGGCCCTGGATTGAAAAAAGTGCTGATTCAATTTTACCTTTGTTTCTTAAGCCCAAGTACTGTTTTGGATATAGAATTTCTTGTTCTTAAAGTATCCTCTTTGTTGCACTCCAGTTCTGCCATTTGGCATGTTCACATGGGTAATCTAAAAACTTGTTGTCTGGCACCATATACCAGCTAACAAATATTTAATCACAGTTTATTCGTTTAAAGATATTTTGAATGAGTAGGTAGTTTTTTCTGGATATCAGTTCTGGTGTGTTTTGTTTATCCATGGTTTGTCTTCTTAGTCACAGTTTTGTGTTTCTTCCTTGATCTCCACGGCAATCTCAGAAGAGCTCTCAACCTTTTATTTTTTGGCTACAGAGATGCAGGTAGGGAATCTGATTTTGGGTCAAAACATGAAGAGGAGCAACAGAGGGAGTTAATAAGCTCCAAGAGTGTCGATAACTTGCCCCAGCTTGATCCCCTACTGGTTAAATTGAAAAATACTGTGGACAATCGTTACAGTCCTGTGCCCAAACTTGAGATGAAAACGGGTGATGCTGATGCAGGCAAAAGTCTAGAAGGGGCTAAGGAAAGTTTAGAGAACTCAAATGATGAGTGAGCCCTCCTAACTCCCTTTCTATCTGAGCTAATTAGTAAAATGTTGTAACTACGGTGGACACGTTCTTTATAGAACAATCTATTTTCATATGATAGTTCGGATTTGAAGCTGGTTTTGATTTTGCTTAAATTTTCTGTATTTTATGTAATTCATTATTGAACATCTTGTTTTGGTTACTATAGTGGACAGGTAAAACAGAGGAAGAAAAAGAAACGAAAAACTGCAGAAGATTGCCGTAAAGATGATATCAATGAAGTGGATAAAGCTCTGAAAAATGGAAAACTGTACAGTGACGAGTGAGTGTTAGATATATCATGTCTGCTTTTTTTTCATACTATAATCGAGTGTAGACTTGAAATTCAACTCCACATATTGTTTCAATTTATGGTCTGATTAAATGAATGATATAAAAGTTAAACCGAATAAATGGAACCGACTCTTGAATAGGAAGTACTTAATATGTTCTCTGAAAGTTTTTGGTAATGTGCATTCAGGGTGTTTCTGGTTAATGAAGACAAATCTTGTCTGAAAAGTCAACAAAAAGAGAAGAAAAGGAAGAAAAAGAATGACTCTAACATCAAGGATGTGGATAAGAGCAAAACATCGGCAAATGAATTGGTTATTGAAGAGCAAGAAATTGGTAACCCAGATGGCAAGATAGCTACCATGGGGAAAAGGGTAAATGTTCTATCTTTTAATTCATCGTATTTATTTCTGATATCGTAACAAAATTTGCAATGACGAAATAGATTCTAAAAGAACTCCTGGTTGTGCTTTTCCTACAACCTTTGAATGTAGTATTTTTTACCTTACTATTGCCCACTTGTTACTCCAGCTGTGATGGAAATTGATTATAATTTGCTGTATAGGTCGTCGTTCATTATGTTGTCAAGTCCCTGGAGAGTGGACAAGTACTTTCAAATCTTGATCAAGCCCCAATGAAGTTTAAATAAGGTATTTGTCTACCTTTTAGGAAGAATTATGTTATCTCTTTCATAACAGCTTTCTTAATAAAGAGAGGGTTCACAAGCCGTTTTCTATACAGGGGCGAAAGGACGTGATGGTTGGGAGTTTGGTATAGAAGGTAATATGCATTGTTTTCTTCAACACATGGAATAAGTGATTGTAAATTAGTCTGATGTACATAACTCTGAATTATGTTACAAATTTTGCAGGGATGCGGGTTGGTGGGAAGAGGAGGATTCGTGTACCACCATCTCTCTGGCAAGTCTCGGAACATACTACTCATCTTGCACATATCGTCATTTGCTAAATCTTTCTTATTGTGATGTTGCAGTTTGTTGATTGAAGGTACTTCTGGGGATGCTTCGTCCGTGTATGAAGTTGAATTGGTTGATGTTCGTTGATTATGAAAGGTGGCTGCGTTTTCAATTCTCAGCTGCTGCTTTTAGGTGGACAAGTTGTGGTTTTGATACATGTCCAGTATTAGTATTTAAGAAAGTATCGTTTGATCTATTTAAGAAGCAAAGTTACTCGAACTCTCGTGGAGATGTTTGCGTTTATAATTCAGAAATCTCCTTTGTTTTTCACTATTTGTTAGACGTCTTGAGAACTTCTTTGGAATAGACATTATGGTTAGTAGGTGTGGTCTAGCAGTGACTCCAAAATTAGTTAAATTGAAACCGGGAATAATTTTCTTTTTTTAAGTTTTGAGTTAATAATTATTGGAAGTATAAAATTCTTTATGTTGTGTTTGAACCTTTTATTTAAGATGCTAGATTTTTTTTTTTTTTTTTATACTATGTTTAGAATTAGTCTATAGTTTGTGCGATGATGTTCACAACGCAACTACACATGCGCTGTCTATAACTCTATAACTACATACTTTTACTAAAACCAGTTATTTTCCAAATGGGATTGTTTTTTTTTTTTTTTTTTTTTGATATCAAATAGATCTCCTGGAAAAGAGATCCGACCCTGAAACTTTCTCTTAAAGAAAACCAAAGACAATTTGTAAGTATATCTACCTACATCTGGATTCGTTATTCTATAGAATAACGGGAAATCTCTAGGATCCAGTGGAGACGAGAACGAGAGAAAGAGAAACTAGAGAGGGGGGAGAAGACGGGAGAAAGTTTCAAATTAGCTACACCTCAAAGATAATGTCCTATGAAGCGCGGTAGGGATGCGTTCCACCGAGTGGATTGTCCAGAGTCCAGAGCGTGTTTCGCCAGATGGTGGGCGGCCACATTAGCCTCTCGAAAGGCATGACCAATTTCCCACCCTGCAAACTGAGAGATGTTGTCCCTGATCGCCTTAATGCAGCTGGCCGCGTTAGACTCACCAGCGAGGCCTTGCTGAATTGCTTTGACAACCTCCAATGCATCCAGCTCTAAAATGATCATCAAATTCGGTCGTCCCACTAGTTGCTGCAACCCCTCTAGTGCAGCGCAGGCCTCTGCATAAAAGATGTTGCTGAGAGCCATCCTATTGATGGCCATGGCTCCAACGACAGTACCATTAGAGTCCCTGATAATAGCTCCCAGACCCATATGCCCGTTTGCATCAACCGTGGCGTCCGAGTTGATCTTCAACCAGCCACTTGGAGGGGGTGACCACTGCAACCGTCGTCTCTCAGTATCAAAGACTGGTGGTGTCAGCTTCAAATTTGCTAATTGGTGAAAAAATATCCATTTCAAGTCAACAACCCTCATCTTCGGACTTCCATGTACCACTGCATTGCGGTGTCGCCATAGTATCGAGATGGTGAGCACAAAAGGCGCCATGCTTTTCATCCTGTAAGTGCCGGCGAACGTCCACTAACCACGCACGAGCTGTAAGCAGAACCGAAGGAGGAATAATGGGGATGTAGCAGGCTGCTCGCAATTCTCTGGTGTAATCGCAGTCACGAAAAAGGTGGAGCACCGTTTCTTCATTATCATTGCACAAGGGAAAGCTCGTATCATCAATAAAATTCCTCACCACCAGATTTGGTTGCGTTGGAAGGGCGTCATGAGCAGCTCGCCATACAATTTGCTTGTGCTTGTTGGGTAGATGGGTGCTCCAAACTTTCTTCCACAGGTTGCAGGTCCTGCTCGTGTCAAGTTGATGTGTTGTCTTCCTCTGCATACATAGCTGATATCCACTGCTCACTGTGTAATTCCCGTCCGTGCTGTGATGCCATATCAAATTATCAGTAGAAGAGCTTGGGTGCCTTAGAAGACTGCGTATAAGTTCAACATCCGCTGGATCAAAGGCCTGATGTAATAAATCATAATTCCATGAGAGGCCATCAGTTGTCATCAGGTTATCTACTGTAGCATCCTGAGGCAGCAAACATGGCTCGCTCGATAGTCTGAAATTTGGTGCATTCGGGATCCACGGGTCTTGGTAAATACAAACATTCTCACCTGTACAGATACGCCAGCGAAGACCCATCTGCAGTATCTTGCGTCCTTTTAATATGCTTTTCCAAATATATGAAGATTGAGCCTTGTCCTTCGCCTGCATAAAAGAGCAGGAGGGAAAATATTTTGAGTGGAGGACTCTGAAGCACAAAGAGTCTTGATTATGAAGCAATCTCCATCCCTGTTTCGCAAGCATGGCGAGATTAAAATTGGAGAGGTCTTTGAAGCCCAATCCACGCTCATTTTTCCCCGGCGTTAGAGGATCCCACTTCATGCAATTGATGCTTCGGTCTGTTCTTCCATGATTTCAGAAAAACCTGTTCAAAACTATCTCCATTTCTTGACACAACCCCTTTGTGAACCAGAAAACAATCATTGCATAAATGGGAATCGATTGACCAACCGATTTGATGAGCACTTCTTTCCCCACCCTTGATAGCATTTTCGTTTCCCATCTTGCAACTTGCTTCTTGATTCTGTGTTTCATGTCGCCAAAAGCTTCTTTTTTCCGCCATCCAATGAACATGGGCAAACCAAGATACTTTTCAACCTCCACACACTCCCTTTGTCCCTTGGAACTGTGTTAGCACTAAAAAATAGCCCAAATTTATCAAAATTCACACGCTGACCTGATATCAACTCGTAATGATTGAGCATCTGCTTTACGTTAGCTGCTTCTCTCCTCGTGGCGTTACAAAAGATAAAGCTGTCATCCGCAAATAGTAAGTGTGAAATCCGTGGTCCACGCTTGCATGCCGCAGCTCCTGATAGCAATCCAGTACTCGTGGCCCGACAGATTAATGAGGATAATCCTTCTGCAAAGAGTAAAAATAGGTACGGCGACAAAGGATCTTCTTGTCGGAGCCCGCGTGCTGGACTAATATTCCCTTGCGTAGAGCCATTTATGATAACAGAGTACCGAACCGAGGAAACACAATCCATTACCGTATTAATTAAGCTCGCCGGGAACTCCATTTTGTGCATCATAAACTTGATAAAATTCCAATCCACCCTGTCATATGCCTTTGACATATCCAATTTTAGTGCGCAGAATCCTTCGCGTCATGTTTTCTTCTTGTGAAGAGTATGAAGAAGTTCATAGGCGACTATTGTATTGTCTGTGATCAACCTGCCGCAGACAAAGGCACTCTGTTCTTCAGCAATAACAGTGGGGAGGACTAGCTTGATGCGATTCGCCACTGCTTTGGAAATTATCTTGTAAATAACATTGCATAAGCTTATTGGGCGAAACTGATTCATATTTCCGGGCTCCTGCACCTTTGGGATTAAGACAAATGTTTGTGTGGTTGATGTCCCTCACCGATGCTCCTTCGTTCAAGACCTTTAAGCAGAAATCTAGCACCTGTGATTTAACCTGCGGCCACATTCGTTGATAGAACAGAGCGGGCATTCCATCTGGTCCGGGTGCTTTTGTTGGGTATATGCTTTGAAGGGCGCCCCAAATCTCCTGCTCTGTATAAGGACGTTGTGTTGGGGTTTTAGAACGTGGGCAAACAACAACACAATATTTTCACCGTGACGATTCCACGGATTTTCTCTACTATCAATCTCAATCAACAATTACATGCACCAATTCTCTCAACTCTCACAAAACTCACACTAACACAACTTATGCGGCTGTCTCCCTCAACCCTTTTGTAGCCAAACACAATTGCCACACACCTCTCTAAAACCTTACTGCTGCACCTATATATATACTAACACAAACAATCATAAACCTATTAGACTTAAGAAAACTAAAACAATATAGGATTCCTACTCAAACTTAAATTCTACCACAAATATAACAACCAAGCCCTTATTCTTTTAAACTTAAATAATTTGAGACAATATCCAACAAATAATTCGATCTACAATGTCTCGTTGACATCATCTTCAGATGGATTTAAGATGAAAGTGGAGCTGTCTGTTCTGAAATTCACTGAAAAACACCAGAAACAGAATTTCAGTCTGCATGTGGAGATTGATATAGATCAAGCTAGACTCCCAGTCTACGGTTTCCTCAATTGGATTGATCAACATAACCACACTGTGTCAAGTCCAGTGGTAGCCATTAGCTTAAAAAAATTCTTCAATCCATCAACATAACCCCAGTCTGTCTGCAATAGTTTCATGCTTGAATGTGTCTGTACGCTGTTGTTGTTCTTGGAAAAAATTATGTTTGCCATGTATCATTTATAATGAGAAACACTTTATCTTGTGCTCTTCTATACACAGGAGTACTTGTTTGGTCTTCAAAAATTCAAATAAGACATTCTTCTAAGTTCTTAGCTAGTATCAAAATGACACATAAGAAATAGACGGTAACTTAGTCACTAGGATTTTCTAAAAATAGATTATCCACCTAACATATAAACACATGTATCAAGAGAAAAAAAAAACACATACTGTATATAGTAATATTCCCAACTCTAGAACCTTTTGAAAAGGTTGAAAAATTAATCTATACTTCTTTTCTCTTGATAATTTAATCTATATGTATCAATGTTTTATGCAAAATGTTGGATAAATGTGTATAGATTTTGAACTTAACACTTTTACCTTTCAAGTGAATAGAGCATAAATAAATTGTTGCTAAACTTTGGTGAAAAGAAAAATTGTTTCAAAAGATAAGAAAGGATAAACTGTTAATTTTCCTTTATTATTTAACAAGGATAAATAAGTATAGTTCACAACTGGGGTTGCAATTACAAAGCATCTTGTCCGAGTCCTGATAAGTTTTAAACAACTGCAGGCTTCGATATTTCTCATAAATGAAAAGAAGGTTTAAGTGGATCCGTACACAATGGAGTATAAAATTCAGAAAATGCAGGCTAAATAAGATTAAAAAAAATCATGAACATAAGCCACAAAGAGAGAGAATTAATTTGTGCATACATGTATAGGAAATGACAGACCAAAAGAAGCGAGCATGCATGCAACAATGCGGCTGGATATATATACATGGTCTTTGTATGTGTGGTTTATAGCAGTGACAAATATGGTTTGCAATAGCTTGAAACTGAGATTTGTTACCTGGCTAGTGCTCCTGGTGTCTGTCATAGTTGAAGTTGAGATTTCAGAACATGAAGAGTACCAGACATATATAATCCACATGGACCACTCACTCAAGCCTGACTCGTATCCAACACACGAATCATGGCACCGGTCCACCTTGAGATCTCTCTCGGTAGACGATGATGCCATGTTCGTCTACGCGTACAATTGTTGGATATTGTCTCAAGTTATTTAAGTTTAAAAGAATAAGGACTTAGTTGTTATATTTGTGGTAGAATTTAAGTTTGAGTAGGAATCCTATATTGTTTTAGTTTTCCTAAGTCTAATAGGTTT
>JBBYHH010195772.1:0-22420 GCA_038382905.1 Daphne laureola | reverse complement strand
CTGCGGCTTGACCGAGGTGAACTTCACCGCCTTCTCCGCCGCTCCATTTTGCACCTCCTGCTGAGCAGCCATTGAAGAGAGAGAGGGAAGGCCAAAAATAGCTTTAGGAGTGTTTCTAATGAGAGAGAAAGAGACAAAACCCTAGAGCGAGAAAGCGAGGAAACGAAATGAAGGGAAAATGAGGATTGTGTGGTGGGGACGACTGTATATATAGAAGCGGGGAAGCGGAACCGTTTACCAGGACAAGATGGGGATTAATGGATTGTTGGTTCATTTACCCCTAAATACAGTCATTATTTACAACTTGGACCCACACTTCGATTTGCCAATTCAAACTCTGTTAGGTTGTGTTTGAAATAAAACACACAAAAAATTACTAGCAATTATTTAAACTGTGAAAGGAGGTAAGTGAGATGAAAAATGGAAGGATCAATGATGATTTGATGTTTCATTATGTATTGTTAAATTGATGTTTTATTATTGAAAAATTATGTAGAAGAACATACTTAATCAGGTTATTATTAATAAACTGACCGCTCAAAAAAAAAAAAAAAAAAGCTATAAATAAACTGTAGATGAATTATTTCAAATGATTTATTATACCCTATCTGGTAGCTGATAATCCATGGTAATACCCAGTTAGGTTAATGATATATGTAAAAAAGTTTTTAGAATTGGATCAATATACATTTAATAAAATAAATTTGCTGTTCGAGAAATTTATAATTTTAATTTGTTGGGTTGTCCTCAGAATGCTCGTTTTGGTTTTGGTCCACTCCCTTATCATTTGTTTATGGGTACACGTCTCAGTTGGCTCTTGTTGGGTTTGGACGTAAGTTGATTTCCTGGTCTTCCAACAGATTGATGCGTTGGTAGAATTTAGCCTATGGAATAGAGTGATTGTTTATCAGCTTTTGCGGGCCCGACACCATGGAAAATATACAAGGATTGACGCTACCATGCTTAGAGGTGTTGTTCTGACCATCTCCCACCATTGTTTATTGGGTTCTGCTCTCAACCTTGTTGCCTCATTCACATGATTTTTTATTGTTTCCAGGTGGGACTTCTGGTGTTCTCGCCGAAAGTTGGTAGTGGTTGATGTTAAGTCTGAGCAAATTGTAGTGCGGCTGACTGATTCCGCTGCCAGGGTACCCTCATCCCTGTTAGATTTGTTCTGGGTGCAATTTTTCTTCTTTTTGTGTGTTCACTTAATATTTTTATGAACTTGTTAATTTTTTGAGAGGCTCTTAAAGACTCGTCATATTGATTGGACTGGTGTGGATCCACTAGTTCTTAGCATTCTCAGTTAGTATGCCCTAACTTGCCGCATCGAAAGCAGAAATGTTGAAGCCTTTTATACATAAAATGGAGAAACATGGGCTCTCTGCCTCCAACTAGGAGTTGAGTTCTCCTAGTTAGCAGGTTGTGGACATTTATCTCCACCCCACCATAGTGTATCGTCCTCCCGAGTAGTTATCTTTTTTGTAACCTATAGCCAAGACTCGCCCGACTTGATTGCCTAGACGGATTCTAACTCCTTTCATCGCACCAATGGGGATCGTACATCCTAATCCAGAAGACTGCTTTGTCTAAGGCAACTCTTCGTGATTGATCCATACTTTGTATTTCTTGCATAAGGAGGACATGTTTATCAAACATCCATGGTCGACCTTCAATGACGCATCGATATCTCCTCGGTTGTAGAATGTGAAGAGGAACCAATTATCGTTTAGAATATCCATGTCGACCCCTTTCCTAGGATGTCAAATGGATTTCAACGTCCCTAACATGGCCTCGTTGTTGAAAGGTAGGACGAACCAAAGAGAGCCAACGATGAAGTACTTGCCTTCCTCGTCTGATTTCTGTCTGTCGGTATTTACTTCAATGATCTCTTGCTCACGTTCGGTTAAGGCCATTCTTTTCCATGAATGTTCACTCTTCCATTATGGTAAAGACACTAAGTGTAGTGAGATGGACTTTCATTTTTGTGCAACATGACCATGTCACTTGTCCGCACATCGTTTGCGCCATCTCACACTACTTATTATGTTTGTCATTGCTGGCTTAATAGTGTCAAATACCGTGACGGAATCGTTAGTTTTTATTACGTGACAAAATAAGGTTTGTTGACGTGGATTTAAGTGTAAAATAGAAGGGTATTTTGAGGTAATTTTTCGTGTCCGGTACAAGATTTGTTGGAGAAATTGAAGGGATTATGTGGGGTTTTAGGGTTAGTGTTAGAGTATTTACCCTTCTACTCAGTTTACAACCAAATCCATGTCAACAAATCCCTGTAATAAAAATTAACGATTCAGCGAGCAATGATAATTTTATCCAAGTTTCAAAATATAGATAACACTATCGCTCCAAAATAAAATCAAATGATAAATTTAAAAATTTTGTATACATTGGTGATATTTTTACACTTAAACCCTTAGTTTATTTTTTATTTTTTATTTTTTTGTGCTTTTTGCAAGTAAAAAAATACCGGATGTTTTTTCATATGCCGCTACTCAATTCCTTTCTGGTCGGTCGTGGCTCTGCAGAACCAAAACCCAGAACCTCACAAAATGATGATGCGAAGCAGCACCCGTTTGTGCCTTCTGGCTATCTCTTCACCAGCTCCTTGTCAATTCCATCACCACCAAGCTCTTCCTTACTATCAATGGCAGCTAAATCAATCGAGAAGAACGAAACTCTGCCTGGCCTTACCCGGTTCGAGCTACGAGGTTGGCGGAGGTTATGAAGATTCTGCTACTCGGCCAAATGAGCAGCCCGACATGAGTGGTCAGTACGACGCTCTAATCAAAGGCGGCGACCAAGTGACTTCTGTTCTCGAAGAGATAATTGTTATTGTAAAGTCACTCTTCCACTCATTCGCTCGTTCATTTGTCTGTTGTTTCAATCTTTTTCTATTTGGTGATTTCCTGATAGTCTCATGTCTTTAACTGTTGCGTAGCTGTGTTTAGTCTTGGGGTTTTCAGTTTCATGATTCGAGTTCCATTCTTGACTTAATCAACTTGCGAGATGCGACATGTTTAATTCCAATTTAGCACTACAATCAGAGTCTTTCACATGCTGTCCCGAAAATTCATCTGTTGTTTTGTTCATATTCATTTCGCATGAGATTACCTATTCCTATCTCTGTGGTCCAATAACTGCGATACTTCATGTTCCTCAATCCATATTGTTTGGCCTGAACAAGTATCACAAAACAGTAAAGATTGTGCCCAGTTTTGCAGGAAAATTACTTTTACAAATGTGTGAATGCACGCACACAAACATGTTTTCTGTTTGTTTATGTATGTATAATGTGGGTTACAGTTGAAAGATATGAACATGGATGAGGCATCTGAGGAGGTGGCAGTGGAGTTGGCTGCACAGGGAGTAATAGGGAAGAGAGTTGAAGAGATGGAAGCGGGTTTCATGATGGCCTTAGATTACATGATCCAGCAGGCAGAAAAGGATCAAGATGATAAGGTAGTGATGGTACTTGCCGTGTTTTCAAATATTTACTTAGTGAAACAGCAACTGTTTGGGTGGTTATAGTTGTTAACTTTTAATCTTTAAGATAAAGTGCAGTCAGAAACATGATATTCTAAACAGGCAGTTGATCTCAACATACTATGTTGCTTGGGTCATCTATCTGTTACAAGAAATACTTTTCTATCTTTGATACTGTCTTGGCTCGAAATCTAAAGGACTAACATCCTATAAACCTCCAGTTTAGACCTTTTTCTTAACTAGCACCCTGTTATGGAATTTGTTGTTGAATGTCTAAGCGTCTGATATTAACAACTCTTATAGTAGTAGTTTAGATAGTTTCTGGAATAAGGCACCTGCAGAGAAAAAAGCTTGCACAGCCTATGCATAGGATATTAATTCAAACTTAAATAGGATAAGGCAAGTAGATTATGTCAACTACCAACGGTTGTTGGAGTTGAGTGGTAAGGGGCTCATCCTTCCTTAAGCAAGGTCTCGGGTTCGAGTCTTGTTTATGGAGAAAATACCGTTGGGAGAGCTACTCCTCGAAGAGGCTTAAATAATGCTCGATCTAGGTAAAACTGGAAAATTTGTTGTTTAAAAAAAAAGTAGATTATGTCAACTGTTTCTTTCAATTGCTGGGGGAAGCAGAGATTAGAATAAGGAATACTTTTGGTAATTCGCAGTGTAGATCTCTAACTGATTGATGATATACGTAATTACTGTCAACAAAAGTTCTCATGAGGAGAAGTAGCTCACAAGTTTTGTTTACTTAGTGAAGCGTAAATCATTGTTGGAGGTGATCAAGGAGACCGTATTATCTCATCTAGCAAGAAAGTGCCCGCCACATGTAAGTTAATAGCAGCCTACTTGTGGTTAAAGTTTGTTGCTAAAGGGGTTTTTGGTTCACATTATATTTTGCATCAAATCTTATAATTTTCTCGTCTTTCCTTTTTGTCCACAACCATTATAATTTGGAGGCTCAACCATATACGTGGAATAATAATTAGAAAAATATTATTTCTGAAAGATGTGCATTTTCTTTTGTAAGCATTTTTTTCTTATGGGTTAACAAGTTGGAAAATTCATAAAAATTTTATTCCGTTGTGATTTTTTTTCTCAATATATTATTACATATAAAAAGTATTAACCTCTATGAGTTTTGGACAAAAATAAGAGAATAAGAAATTTGTGAAACTTAGAGCAAGGTATGATGGGAAGAATCCCTAATTTATTACTTCAGCTAAGCATATGACTCCCCACTTTTCCCTGCCTATAGGTTCAAGTGGTTGGTCTTCTATGTAGAACACCTCAAAAAGAAAGCAGGCACGAACTGCTGCGTCGAGTAGCTGCTGGTGGTGGTGCATTTAAAGGCAAAAATGGCGAAAAAGTTCACCTTCCTGGGGCAAATCTAAATGATATAGCAAACCAAGCTGATGACTTGCTGGAGGTGAGTTTTTTAGTTTTACACCATAGAAGCGTCAGTAGAGATGTTGAAGGACACCTTACTAGACTATTCTTGTGAATTGTGATATTGTCTTTTCTCTTTCTATCTAGTCTTAGTGATCGTCATGTCTTTGGATCTATGCACTGGCAAGAAAAAAACAAGAATAGAAGGGAAAAAAAAAAAGAAGAGGGAGAAAAGTAACTTGTTGAATAATCAATACTAATGTCTTAGATGACAGGTCTTTGTGTTACCCTGAACCACCTATATCTTCATCCATACTGAGATCGTATGCTTGAATACACTTGAAATGATTCAAGGTCTGTTATTGCCAAAGTTATAACTTGTCCTACAAACAGGAGGAAAAGTGGTAACTTAGAAAGTGTTACTTGTCCAGCAATATAATCTGAAATGCTTAATATGAACCCATCTTGTGTTTGCACACCTTTGGTTAGCATTTGAAGCTCTTTAGCTCAAAGAAACAAAACAGTAGCTGAGTTTAGCAGAACCAGTAAACATGTTTTGTTTTGTTTTTTCTGAACCTCAAAAACCGTTTACCATCGAAAATGCATTGATGAGCAAGTTCCAGTTACTCTGTAAAAAAAGGGGCAGCCTGGTGCATGAAACTGCCGCAATGTGTGGAGTCTGAGGAAGGGTCGGACCATTTCTGGATCTATTGTATGCAGCCTTCCCCTGCATTTCTGTAACTTGCAACTTACAACTTGAACAATCAAAACTCATCAATATAACAGAAGCAATCTGTCACATGCAAATTTATTAAATAATCGTATATCTATATTATATTCCCATGTACTTTGTATTAGTTAAACAGATACTCCCTTCATCCTAATCTGGTTGTCCCTTTTCCTTCACAAATTGTATAGGGAATGGGATATTCTAAATGGGATGGATGGAGTATGTTACTTACACCACAAACAGAACAACCTCTATGATGTAAACATAGAATTTAAACCACTTTCTGATTTGAGAAGCAAAAGAACTCTCACATGAACCAATATTAACTTGTTGAATTCAACAGAAACTTCATCCACTAAAGAAGTTGCAGGTCAGTTTCTAATTTGCTTTCAAGCCTTCTACCTGATATTGCTCCCGTGGTGTAAACCAGATAGCACTTTTTAGACAGTATCTGAGATTGACTAAATATTGTTTAAATAAACTGGGCGACTCGTTTGCATTCATTAGCTGATGTAATAGGAGGAAAACTTAAACAATCAGATTTAATGCTAAAAACAGAGTCTGGAACTAGTAGCTGCTAGCCTGCTACCTAAACAAGTTCTGCAGCCTACAAGTGTCCACTAAGTTTTACTGTTTTAACCTCCTAAATTAGCGCTTCTGAAGTTGGAAACTTCACTGAAACTACCATGAGATTAGATAACAAGCCCATGTAAAGCCCTCTATAATGCAAATTTTCTAAGAGTAAATCTTGCCCTAGTTAATCTGAGTTACAATAAATCCATATGTTTCACTTTGAACCCTCAATGTATGAATTGCATCTCACATTTAGTTGAAACTTCATATTTGTGCTCACAACAATGGGATTCCAAATTATCTTGTAGCTAGATTTTTACTGAAGAAATTTTGAATTTCTTAGGGTGCTTGCTGGGTGTACTGCCCCTTCCCATTAACTTTGAGCTGCATATGGAACTGCGAAGCCTTTATTCTTCATCACTAGAATGTCTTCTTCCATTTGATTCCTGGTTTACTGTAGCTAATTGTATAGTCCATGCTATTCTTTCAAAATCCATGGAACCTGGAACTCCCTATCCTCATACGTGGTAGTGAGCTGTGCGTCTCATTACCTGTCATGATTCATGCACATTTCTCTTGTATGTCGTTTGAAGTTCCATTTCCAACTTGGTTTATATTGATAGCAAGAGGTTATGGTTATGGTCATGGTCATGGGAATTGTGGTGGAGATAGAAGTTCCATGATCGACTAGCGAGTTACACCTTTTCACTACACAGTATGCTTCTCACATGTATAGTGCTATCACAGAAAACTATAGTAATAAAGTGTGTTATCCAAAGGAACGCAACTACAGCACATGTCATATGACAGGAATAGCTATTCCTTTCCTTATGGGGAAAAAATGTAATCAGTGCCTGAACTACAGGCCAAACAAAGATGCATGCTCTAAAAAATAGTGTATGTAGTAACATTGGTGTATTGTTTCTTGCAATTGACATTGTTTTGTATCTATTGATAATGCAGAGCATGGAGACCAGGGAAGTCATGCCGGACAGGAAATTACTAGCGAGGCTTGTTTTGATCAGAGAGGAAGCTCGTAACATGATGGGTGGTGGAATCCTGGATGAAAGGAATGACCGTGGATTTAGTACTCTTCCAGAATCTGAGGTATGTAGCTCATTATCTTTAGCATCGTGATCTGGTTCTTAGATGACATTGTTAATCCTATTAAACCACTCTAGAATATCTGATTATAGTATAGTTCAGTTCCTCCTTTGATTTCAGATTAATGTGTAAATGGTTAACCAAGATCATTAAATACTTCCATTGATTTCAAAATTTCATGAATGCAGGTTAACTTCTTAACCAAGCTGGTTGCCCTGAAACCTGGGCAAACTGTCCAGGAAATGATAAGAAACGTAATGCTAGGGAAGGATGAAGGTGCAGACAACTCTGGCAGTGAAGAAGTTGGTGTGAATGGTAGATCTAAACCAACGGGAATTGCTGGAAGGGTTGGTTCCCTTTATTTCATCTCCAAGGACTGATATCCTAGTTGATTAAGAATCAGTCATTTAGTTTTCTTACAGTTATTCAGATATTTAAAGCATTGACCTTCTCATATTCTCCAGGCTAGCGTCACAGGACAGAGACCACTTCCTGTTCGACCTGGCATGTTTCTGGAGACTGTTACCAAGGTATCCATCTGCATAGGCATCAGCTATTATTAACTCTGCATTCTGTTTCTTAAATGAGCTCTGCATTGTAACACATCCTAGAATATCTTCTTAATTCCTACCTATCTCACATACATACGCTTGGGTAGCTCTAATCTGCTCTTTGTTAGCATGCTTGTATGCTCACATTGATGAACATCTTCTGTATCTTTTCAGGTATTAGGTGGCATATATGCTGGAAATGTTTCGGGTATTACTGCACAACATTTGGAATGGGTAATCCATTGTACTTTGCAATACTTATTAGATGAATGAGAAACCCAATGCCTTGATGTTTTCCGTGTAGATTTTTTCTTCCACACAACCAGCAATACGGTTGCATCTGTCTTGGATGTTTCTTCTTTTTTGCTCTTGACACCTTATTGAACATCAGTCTCTTTCCTAGCTCTCATTTGTTCCATCTCCTGCTCAGGTTCACCAGAAGACGGTTCAAGTTCTGGAGGAAATTGCTTTCTAGTTTCTCTCTGGGCAACAGGTCTGGTAGATTCCACTCTACTGATTTGCGAAAACGAAAATCTTACGTATAGAAAGAGTAGGTGAGTTCTAATCTACCCATAAATCCTCAAAATTCAAAGCTAAGCTAAAAGAAGTATTTCCTCAATAGTCTCTGCAATCCCCCTTCCCACATTCCCCCCCCCCCATGCTTGAGAGAATATCTGTTACAGCGATGATGATGAAATTATGATGAATCAAAATGGAACCCCACGGTTCAATTACATCCGAGTCAACAATCGATAGTATGAAATCTGAGAATCCCCACAATTAACATGAGTGGATTGGTTGGCATGTGGGCAAAGGCCCCATTTGAGATTGCTTGTGTGATATTGAGATTAGTAAAGACGGTAGTAATGATATGAATGTTGTGAGGGGTCTTGGAACAAACACAGCAAGGATGGTTGATTATTCTTTCAATTATTTGTGTGGCTTTGGCTTTTCCCCACACACACGCCCTATCCCATCTCGTCACTTCCTTTTATTTTTGGTTATAAAGCTGTGGTGGACATGTAAGTATATCCCGTTTGGTTGTGGAATCTCCGATTGTCTTTTGATGAAAGCAGGACATATAACTACTTTCTGGATGCATACTCGTGTTACTTGTGTGATAAGCTTTGTTTTCCATTCAAGGCAAGAGTCTTCTTTCACAAGAATTTTCTTTTTGTTTCTTTACATGTTCAGGAATATTGATATTTCTGATCACCTATCTGTGTCCCTTCCTAGTCTCGAATTAGAAATAATTAACTGTGTTAACTAATCTCTTAATTTACAGAAAAGTTGGACCATTGGAACAAATTTGTGTGTTTAGTTTTGGCCCAAATTGAAGCTGCAGTAGACTAATGGGCTTTTATTTTTCTCATTTATCTAGTACAGTAGTTGCCTTGCCTTGCCTTGTGTTCGTATCTTTTGTGTGTTCCGCCAGCAAGCACTCTTTTCGTTTGAGGGCATTAGGAAAGTTGAACTGCCCACGTGAAGCTCTCTTTTTCAGCTTGCTACTGGCTTCAATGCCCTGCTCTTTATTAAAAAGCTTGAAAGTACTTGATTTGACTAAGTTTTAAGACTACTCTAATGCGGGGAGATGATTGATTGTTCTATTCTACCCTCTCTTGGCTGTGTTGTTTCTTGTTCTTTTGCTAAATTAATCCAATAGTCGAATATAAGTGACTAATTAGGGTTTGGTTATCGATTAACCGCATTTTGCGAGTCTTGAAACTTCAACTTTTACTTATCATGTTAGTCATCAAACTTTGGATTTGATATGAAAAGTTACAAAAGTTCCATGAATGATGTAGTAAATTAAGAAAATATTAGAATTTGAATTATCAATTTTTTTATGGGAATGCCATTCATTCAGAAAACTTGGCTAATACCGTTAGAAACTTTGTCTGAGATATTCACATCCCAAGACTCGTCTACCAACCTTTGAAGAGAAGGCCCGATTTTGTCATCAATATTTGGTTAATGGACCATTTTCACTAGTTCTTCAAAAAATGATCTTTTACTATTATTGTTATGGTTTCGGGTTCCCATTTTTCATTGTTAAAATTGTCATTTGTTGCTGATGGTGTTGTTAATTAGGTGATGTGGCTTCCAAGAAATATGTTACATGTACAATTTCACAAGTCATACCTGGAAGCCCTTATCGTTGATTCGAACACATCAATTAAGCTCGAGTACCATCGTGAACCCAACCTAGATATCGAGGTTTTCATCGTTGATCTCATCGGAGAAGAGAGAATCCTCGTTGCCAACATTTTCCATGCAGACCTTTGAGAATTTGGAGCCTTTTTTGACTTGAAAATCGAGATGTGTTGTTAAAGAGAATGCCATCCAGTGCAAGAGCCAGACGCGCTTCACTATTTTCGCAAACACCCAAGAATAGGAAGACTCTGGAAATTCGTTGGAGTTCATCATATTTCTCTGGTTTAAGTACTAGATTTAGGTACTTGACCCGAGTGAACTTTGCGAATGATGATTTCGGGTTTTGGGTCAAGAACCTGACGAAGCTCACCAAGTTCAGAGCCTTGAACCTGGCGAAGAACTTGAGACTCATAGGAGGAGAATCTTTCTTTAGAGTGAAATCGGGGGACTCGAAGCCTTCAAGTACTGTTTTGCAGATGAAAGCTTCAAAGATGAGCCGCCTATCGTTGGGTTTCGCAAGTTCGATGCCGGATTCGATTGCTCTGGCCGCCACGTTGAGATCCCAATGAGCCAATTCCATCTCTCTGATCGACAATTTACCAAAAAATATTCAGTGAGCTAAAAAACAAATTCGATCCTCAATAACTAGCGCGCTAAGAACCCTCACATTGAAAATTCCCCAAATCACATCCATGAATCCCTAAAGTAGAAAAACCCTAGCTTCAAATTGTATTAAACAATTTTGCCGCAAGTTCCACCTCATCCACTCCATTGATCTACTCACCTAAACCTATCTGCCACGTAGCCAACGTCAGTCCACGTATCTACACTGTCACGGAATATGCTCGCATATTCGCTCCGTTAGCAAAAGTGGTGGTACAATTGGACCATAAAACAAGTTTGATGTTAAAATAAGACCACAAACGTTCAGTTAATAGTAAAAGATGGTCATTTTTTAAAGAAGTGATAAAAAAAAAAAAAAAAAGATTCATTAACCAAATGTTGATGGTAAAATTAGAGATTCTCCCAACTAGCTAAAATTCTAGCCAAAACTAAAAAGAAATGAACTAACGAAAAGTAAAGAAGAATAAACCTACAGAAAGATAGGAACAACTCCTTCTATTTGGTAGACCCCAATCCCACAATGCACTTTAGTATCCTCATCCAAACAATCACTTGAAATAGTTATTTCAAAATATGATAAATAAATAAAAAACACACAAACACAATATTATGTGGTATATTCGGAAGAAAAAAAAAAGTGGAAAGGCCCTTCAGTATGTTTTTAGTAGCATAATCGAATAGATCATGTTCTTTTATGTTTTTCAATGAACCCTTTCCTCTTTGGTCCCCCGTCACATGGTTTGTAAAATGCAAACGCCTTTTCTGTGCTTGAACTTAATTAGTAGTAATATGTAATGTGTTCTTTTGTTTTTGTTTTTGTTTTTCTTCCGGAAATTATACCAAGCATAAATTGTTTCACATTTATAATTTTCTATTTCGTTCTTCCGAAACCTCAGTATTAATGACAGATAAGGAAGCAGAAACATAAGTGAAAAACAATAAATCATATGTTTTGGTTAGTCATGATGTTCATTTGTATGCTAGCAATCATGCGTGTAGATGCATGTGATTTTGCATGAATTAAATGAAGTCATTCAATAATATACATGGACTCTGGAGACAATTTTTGTTCTTTTTATGATAATATTAGGAGAGGTGAAATTGTCAAAAAAATTAGTGGATGGAAATAAAAAATAAAAAATATACAGTATACGTGCAATTTGTTTGATTTTCTGCTGAACCAATACTTGTTTAGTTAATATAATAATATAATATATTAATTTTAATTTGAAATGAATTTATATTAATTAACAATAATTAATGTATAAATTAATGTTAAGTATAGTACTGGAGACCTCCAGTCATGATCCCATGTTTTGATTTATGCAATCTTTTCCAATGAAAAGTTGTTAAGAAAATATAAAAGATTAGCTATTTGAAGAAAAGAAAAGAAAAGAAAAGAAACCTAAAATTTGAATTCTTATGATGCTTTGTAGCAACCCTCAGGAAATGACCGTTGAGTTGAACTTTTTTAAAAGCAAAGCAAGACTTTCCCTCTCGTGGGAGTCAATTTGAAAACTGACGGGAGGATCGTAATCTTTGCATTGACGAATTTACCTTTCTGTCCTCCAAGAACCAAATAATTCGTTAACGTGAAGACCATTAGGAGTTAGCTGTTATCATTTAACACATACAATTTACTAAAAAATTGAAAATGTTTTCCATAATTTTAAATATCTTATTTGGGTCTACCAAATTGAAACTTTTATAAAGAAAATGAGAAAAACTCAAATATAAATAATCACTAAATGCACATAGCATTCCAATATAAAAATTACTCCTCCTCAAGAAAATATTACATTTTCATTTTCAACATTTAATTTAATTATGATCTTACTCTAACCGTTTATTAGTATTTTATTAATTTAACTGAATTATACACAGATATAACAAATTTATTGTTTTTAGCTTATAAATAAAATATTTCGAATTATCTTCTACAATAAGTTTCATTAATTTGTTTCTTTTATCAAATACAAGCTTTAAAAAAAATTTAAAAGATTATTTAAGGCAAAGGGAGTCTGATGGAAACCAACGCCCAACTCCTAAAGCACTAAATGCATTATATTACTCTGTCCTAAATATATTATTTCGTTTTCTTTACAAATTGCAAAGAAAATAGGTAACATATTTGGGATACATAGAGTATTAAGGGTCTATTTGATTGGTGCGAAACCATTAACTTCATATCCATATGAAAAATGTTTAATAATTTATCTAAATATTTGATAAATACTCTATATGTTTCAAAATAATAAGTAATAAATAAGTATTGTTTTTTCATATAGATGCGAATCCAGCTTTGCACAAATCAAATGGCCAATAAATGGGTGTAAATGAAGCTTGATATATTATGACGTAAGTTAGTTACTAATACTTAGTATTCTTTTTTAGGATGGATTATTAAATGCAACCGAAGAGGGAAAGGGCAAAATCGTCAAATCCAAAATTTACAACCGGCACAGAAGTGGACCTGTCCAAGTGTAACGGGCCCGACTGCCCGAGCGTCCTACTGAAATAGATGATGGAAACGAACGACCATTGTCAAGAGGACTAATTCGTCATAATTTGAATTCTTCTGCAATCCAAAACAACAACAACAGAGCTTAGCAGAGTTGGCAGAGCAGAGAAAAAGAGGTTGAAGAAGATCAATCCAATCGACTTCAGCTCTGGATCCAGATTGTGTGAACCTTCTTTCAGGTAACTAATTAGCTATGGAGAAACGAAGCCAAATCTCAGGTTACGTAGGCGTTCTAGTTTCAGATCCATGGCTCCAGAATCAGTTCACTCAGGTTGAGCTTCGGAGCTTGAAGACTCACGTAAGTGGATATCCAATCTTCTTCTCCGTTTTCTAGTACATTTTCCATCTTCTTCTCCTGTTTTTTTCGTTTGATCATATGTATGTATGTAGTTCATGAGTGCGAGGAGAGAGAGCGGGAAGCTGACGGTAGCGGACTTGCCGGCGAGGATGTCGAGATCGAAACAGGTCGGAGAGAATCTGACTGAGGAAGAGATCGCTTCTTTCATCTCCGATGCGTATCCTAACTTGGCCGATGAAGTGGATTTTGAGTTCTTCTTGATGGTCAGTGCCTGATCTGTTCCTCAATTTTATATTGATGAGTCTTTTAATGATTTATATGAACAGGTTTACCTGAAACTACAAGCACATGCCAATGCAAGAACAGGAAGTGGTCAAAAGAATTCATCGGCATTCCTCAAGGCAGCTACCACTACTTTACTCCACACAATCAGCGAATCCGAGAAGGCATCTTATGTTGCACATATCAACAATTACCTGGGAAATGACGAGTTCTTGAAGAAGTGTCTTCCTGTTGATCCGTCTTCTGATGATCTCTTTGAGATTGTGAAGGACGGAGTTCTTCTTTGGTACCCCATTAGCCTTTTTATTATGGTTCTAGTTTCCTGCTATAGTTTCAGTGGGTTGCATGGTCGAACTGATGAACCATTTATTTTCGAATTTCCTCAGTAAGCTCATAAATGTTGCTCTTCCCGGAACCATTGATGAGAGAGCTATAAATACTAAGAGATTGCTTAATCCATGGGAAAGGAATGAAAACCATACGCTCTGCCTCAATTCTGCTAAGGCTATTGGATGCACTGTAGTCAACATTGGGACAGAGGACTTCGTGGAAGGAAGGGTATGTGTGCTTATGTTGGTTTTAATACAGATGTCCTGCCATGGTCTACTATCTTATATTCTGCTTTTCAAGTTACCAAAGTAATAGGAATGCTAATAATTCTCTTGCTATTGATGTTTTGTCGCATTTTTTGATTGTTGCAAGTTGGTAAACTGTCAAGCTACCTCAAACATTCCTTTCTACTTATAGATCACTGCCACAAAATGCAATTTAAGTCAAGACAATGTCATTTATTCCTTCATTTTTGCGTGTGGCAACTCATTTTATACTTCAGTCAATCAGTATGTTCCTTCTAGTTAGTAAATGAGAATAATCAAATATCAGATTCTATCTGATCTTATCTTGTTAGAGACCCAGAAAGAAAAATACTCCAACAAACCTGTGATGTTTCCTTCTTCTGGTTCGAATATTTTTCCTTTGCTCAGACATGCACCAGACTTGATTATTAACTGGCATTGTACTTAAGTCACTTCTTCACCTCTCACGTGACTTACCAAAAATGATATACTATGTATTTCCTTTGCAGAGGCATCTTGTCCTTGGAGTAATTTCTCAGATCATTAAGGTATGTCTCTTCTTCCAGTCGATGTAATAGTTTTCCTGCCTCATCCAAGATGTTTATGTCATTTCTCTTGCCTTATAGATACAACTATTGGCGGACCTTAACTTGAAGAAAACACCTCAGTTGGTGGAATTGGTAGATGATAGCAAGGTAAAGCACTCTTTTATTTACTTATGTTCTTCATGATGTAACCAAAAGCTATTTTTGTCTAAACGGTCTGTTCCAATAACAGGACGTTGAAGAACTGATGAGTTTGCCACCTGAGAAGATCTTACTCAGATGGATGAATTTTCAACTGAGGAAATCAGGATACAAGAAAGTAGTGACAAACTTTTCTTCTGATATAAAGGTAGCATTTCCTTTTTATCTTCCCCTTTTTGGACAACTTGTTTTTCTTATGCTTCATTTTCTCCATGGTACTTTCCAATTGTTTCTCATGTGAAGTTGAGAGTGCTTTGTATTACATTAAAGATTCAAATGCAAATTAACAACATCCAATCCTAGCTGGTGGGCAGTTCAATTAAGTCCTTGTGTTTTTTATACCCCTTACAATTCATTGATTGAGTTTTATTTTGGCTCCTAGAAAGCAAAGGATATTCCCTATCTTGGTACAAAATTGCAATACCTGCGGAAACCCTTCTCATCTTTGCTTGTAGCTAATTCAACCAAATAACATTGCAACTGTATTTGCTTTTCTCTGATTGCATTATATGAAACCTGTGTAGGATGGAGAGGCGTACGGACACCTTTTAAATGTTCTTGCCCCTGAGCACAGTAACCCATCTACACTCTCGGTCAAAGATCCATTGCAAAGGGCAAAGTTGGTTCTTGAACATGCAGACAAGATGGGTTGCAAGAGATACTTAACAGCAAAGGACATTGTCGAAGGATCCCCAAATCTTAATCTTGCGTTTGTTGCACATATTTTCCAGCACAGGTAAGCTCCTAGGTTTTAGAAACTCGGTATAACTGCTGCATGAAGTTCTTTGTTACACTTTCACTCTTCTTCTCTTTACCTTTGTGTGGGAGGATGACATGGAGCCTATCATGTTTACATTTTAAATTTTGCGGTTTCCAGTCTCTAGAGATCAGTTTCAAGCCATTTCTATGATAAACTGTAATGAATTTCAGTAATGTCTGAAATAACATACTCCCTCTGTCATCAAAAAACACATACGTTTGTTTTTGTTTGTTTTTGTTGTTTCACAATATTTAATCTATAATTTTTTTATGAGCATTTAGGCATTTTAAGTTAATAATTCTTATCCATATCATAATTTAAAATATAAATTTTCTAAATGTTATTTTTTATAAATTTTGGTCACTATTTATCTTTGTAATTTTGTGAGTCAAAAGACTGAACCTTGAAACATTAAAGTGAAATGTATCTATATTTTGAGAACACAGGGAGTATGAGAAGTACATAAGCTTGTTGGCAAAATTCATAGGGAAGTAAAGATGCGTAGGTAGTTTTAATGTGACTATATCATTGGTAGTTATGGCAATAGTTATAGCAACTTTTTGCAACAAGTCAAAGTGCTTGGTTTAATTTTACTAGTTGCTATGGTAATTGAATATGTATTGTGTGATTTTTTATTCTCCCTTCTGATGACTGCGTAAAGCAAAGGTGGCCAGTAACTGTTCAAGAAGAAACACTAACGACATCAAGTTCCATGCAGGAATGGCCTCTCATCAGAAACGAAGCAAATATCTTTCCTT
Source organism: Daphne laureola (assembly GCA_038382905.1). Classification (NCBI taxonomy): domain Eukaryota; kingdom Viridiplantae; phylum Streptophyta; class Magnoliopsida; order Malvales; family Thymelaeaceae; genus Daphne; species Daphne laureola. Next base: position 5,851 of record JBBYHH010195772.1, on the reverse strand, counting down.
GAAACCTTACCTGATGACACTCAAATCTCTAGAGAAGAGAGGGCATTTAGATTTTGGCTCAACAGTTTTGGAAACTCAACATACATTGATAATGTCTTTGAAGATCTCCGAAATGGGTCAGTATTTCTTTGGTTTTATATGTACACATTGTACAAAGTGTTTCCTAGTTGAATGGAAGGTAGAATGCCAATATTCTGCGAGATAGCTGTGTATCCTCATTTACATGTGTTTAGAATAGGTTCGAAACTGAGCTTTTAAGCTTAGAATCCTCCCCTGATGATGCCTGTTCTTTTCAAACTTTACCTTTTCTGGTGATTAATAATGATAGCCAACTCTGTTGCCCACAGGTGGATACTTCTGGAGACACTAGACAAAGTGTCACCAGGGATTGTGAACTGGAAAGTTGCCAACAAGCCTCCCATTAAGCTGCCATTCCGAAAAGTTGAGAACTGCAACCAAGTGGTTAAGATAGGGAAACAACTGAAGTTTTCCTTGGTCAATATTGCAGGAAATGATATCGTGCAAGGGAATAAAAAGCTTATATTGGGTATGTTCCTCAATCATCTCCAGGATTGTTTAATTATCAGGGTGCAGAAGTTTACTCTTGATGTACTTTACTTTGTACAGCTTACTTGTGGCAGTTAATGAGATACAACATCCTCCAACTTCTTAGAAACTTGAGATTCCATTCCCATGGAAAGCAAATTACAGATGTTGATATTCTAGAATGGGCTAACGCCAAAGTTAGGTCTTCACGCGGCCAGAGTCGCATGGCTAGTTTTAAGGTACTTCTACCATCTAGTGGGCTTTACATGGCATTCTTTTTGCCCAGCATCCTTTCTTTATTGATCGTATTAAGTTGACAGCATTTAAATTTTTTCATAGCATAGGCTGACATTTGTAACACTGAGAAAAATGAGTCTTTGGTTTTGATCTTTGTTCAATATATCAAATATTTCCATGCCGTAAAGCCAGTTGTCATAAATCATAATGATGCGCTCATATTGGACCTGACTGGAGTACCATCTGCAAATATAACTATTACTACTATTTGACGTTGGAGAACGATTTCATTCATTTACTGTTAAATTTTACAGGATAAAACCTTATCAGACGGGATATTTTTCCTTGAGCTGCTTAGTTCTGTGCAACCTAGAGCTGTAAATTGGAGTCTTGTCACAAAGGGTGTAACAGGTTTGCTTTGCCCTAGCTTTATAATTTTTCGGATATCTTCATTTAAACTATGGTTATGTTGTATATAGGTAATTTGGTTAAACATAAGTGGCATATTAATGGTGATTTGAATGAACAGTTTAATCCTATTAGTTCCGGAAGAAAAATTAGAGTAACTTTAAAGTAAAGCACGGGAGTCTTCAACCCCTAAAAGACTTTTCATCTGGGTGGTTATGTTGAAAGTTTTATGTTGGAAGTGTTGGTTCTCTGGTTGCATTAGCTTTCGTTTTAGGCCCACGAGCCCGGTTTGTTTCTCTTGCCAAGTCTGTGTACTTGGTTTATTTTGTACTAACTTGTTTTATATAATAAAATGAGGCGAAAAAAAATTGCTGGTTTACTTCTCCAAATGATTAATGAATGTTTGTAACTTCTCAACATTATATCAGAATTTTCAAGAAAATCCTTTATAAAAACTGAAGTTAAAATATTAAAACAGTCAAGTTCTACCATTTTTCCAGACAGAGGGAGTAGTGTACTAGTATTGCCCTTTCTACATAGTGCTTGGGATGTCTGTTGATTGAATGTGCAGTTGTGATACAGAAATTCTTCTATTTCTAACAAACCAAAGTGGTTGCTGAATCTGATTTTCGGTCATGAGAGCTGTTTTCCTGCCCATATGCATACAGACTCTTTCAGCTAAAATAACATCTCAAATCCTCATTTACTGTCAGATAAGGAGAAAAAGATGAATGCTACATACATTATCAGTATCGCCAGGAAGATGGGATGCTCAATTTTTTTGCTTCCTGAAGACATAACTGAGGTAATATTCCAAAATGATCTATTTAATTTTACCAATCCTTTACTTTTCCAGCTTCTTTATTCAGAAACAATAGTTTCGCTCCATCGGGTGCAAATTAGTTTTACATTTTTCTTTAGGAAAGTTTTACTTAATTTAAGTATTACATCCACCTTGTCTGATACTCCCTCCGTCCCAAAGATTATTCCATTTGTTTTTCAATTTTTAATCTATGATTTTTTTTCCCAATATATTAACATATAATGTCAAGTAATTTATATGCATATGTTAAATGAATATGTCTAGTTTTTAAACATATTTTTTAAGATTTCTTTTAACAAATTCTTCATTGTTAAAGTTTGAGTCAAACACAAAATCGAAAGTTAAAAAGAATAATCTTTATAGGACGGAGGGAGTAATACTAAATGCTTTCTTCTCTTTTTAATATTCATCTTTCTTTGTTTTCTACACTTTCTGATTTTACCTTAATCTAAGTGCTTGTTTGGTAACAAACTTTTCAATTAGCTTTTACATTTTGGAAAAAACTACCTACAAATAACTTTTAATGGTTAGGTGTAACTATTTGATATCAATCACTGAAAATTTATCCAATACGTTACAGTTAGTTGAAATAGTTACTCCTAAACGGGTATCAAAAGAGAGGTATTATATGCTTTCACTCACAAGTGTTTGTTCTTAAAAGGAGTACATCTTTGTGAAGAGAAATCTATCCATACACATGCACATTCTAAAGCACAGCGCAAATGGCATACATATGACCTCTCGAAACCTGTCATTATTTTTTAGGTGAATCAAAAAATGATCCTCACGTTAACCGCAAGCATTATGTATTGGTTCCTGAAACAACCTGTTGAAGAGAAACCATCATCAACTTCGGACAGTGAAAACGGAAGCCAAACTGAAACTACTTGTACAAGCGATGACTCTGCATCAGAGTCCTCAATAGAGGATATCCGACAACTACTATAAGATTGTCCTACCATATCATTCTGTGTATTTTATTGGGCTTTTTTTTTCCTTCTTTTTCATTTATAACCCCCTTTCCTCTTTTTTTCTCTTTTTCCTTGAAAGTTTAAGGCTTTGATTTTTTCTGTATGATATAGAGGAGGAATCAAGATGTTGAAGCGATTTTGCTTCAACTGAAGTATGTGAATAATGAATGAGGGAAAGTGAGGGAAAGATTCAAATTTAGACCTGAGAAACAGAAATGCTTCCAGAGTCCAGACTATGGTGTTCCTTTGGGCTTTCTTTAGGCCTGAGCGTTGGGCTTGTCCATAACTCCAGTTTATGTTTGGCAAAGTGAGGGAAAGATTCAAATTTAGGCCTAGTGCTCTTTGCCTTTTCGTAAGTTGGGCTAAAACTCTTCATTTTCTCATTTGAGGCCCAAACGATTTATCACCGTTGACACCTTTATGTCTGGAAAAACTGCCACGTGTCAAGCAGAATGTATACGTGATGCACTAACACCGTTACCTGATGCTTATTTGTCAAAGATTTGAGATGGCAAACTTCTTAGGATAAATGATTATTTTAGGCATTTTACTTTTGTGTTCCCAAAATTATGCTATCTCAAATCTGAATTGGTGCGCAACAGATAACAATCTTAGTGCGCCACATATACATTTTGTTTGACCCGTGGCAGTTTTAGGCTTAAAAGTGCTACGGGTGATAAACATTTAGGCCTCAAAAGAGAAAATGAAGAGTTCTAGGCCTAACTTGCGAGAAGGTAAAAAGTATTAGGCCTAAATTTGCATTTTTCCCGGTTTGTGCCAAATAAGAATCCCCAAGACTGCATCGCAGTATGGGCTAATAGAATGGAAAACACATTTATAAACATAATAATATAGTCAATCCGACTCTTTGGTCCGACAGACAGTGACGAAGTTGGTAACAAATTTTCAAGGTGGTGGTGAAAGTTTTTCAAATATCATTATAGATAAAGTAATATGATTCAAGTAATCAAGATTAAAAGTCCAGACATATAATGAGGGTAGGGAGGTGCATTTGTCTTTTATATTTTTTTAATTGTATACTCTAATCATATCCCATAAAAGTTGTCAATTTTATTTTAATGTTTATCTGATATTTAATTTTTAATTTTTATTCATTAATATTTTGATATATAAATTTAAATGTTTATATAAGTATCATAATTTGTAATATAAATTTTCTAAATGTATATTTTTTTTTATATTTTGTATTATATATCTTATTTATTTGAGTCAAACACTTAAACACAGAACATGAAAATTAAACCTTATAACCTTTGTGAGACGGAAAAAATAATTTATAATTGAATAGATGAGGTGGGGTGGGGTGAGTTCGAGTGGAATTAGTTTGGATCAAAGACCCAAATAAAATAGTCAAAGTCTAGATAATGAGTTAGATTGCTAGAAAAGTAGTGTATTAATGAAGTAAATTCAAAATAAATAATATCAGTACCCTTAACTATCGTAAATGTATACTATGTATCACTTCTAAAAAAAATCAGGGTAGCTACAACCACCCCTAGCCTACACATGGCTTCGCCACTGTCCAGAGGGATGAGCGACAGCCAGTGGCAAGTGCAGAATTTTTAGTATGTGGGACACAATTTATGCATTTCTTAAACTTTCCTTTTATGAGATTTAGTTTTGGTAATTTTAAAATTTCACATTAGATATTCATAATTCCCTTAATTTTAATATAAAAAATATTTGTGATAACTAAAAGCTGTAAAAAGAAGTGTGTGAGATGGAGGAGATGATGTTACTATAGGATAGTATAATTTATTTAAAATTTGAAAGTGTAATAATTTTTTTAAATAATTTGATCTAATTATTTGTTCATAATATCGAATATCGTGATAAAATATTCCAGTTTTATAAATATTAACACTCTTATTTGTTAGAAAAAAAAACAATTTATTTTATTTAATAATAATTAGTCACATTAAAAATATTTAGGATCAATTCTTAATATTTTATCAAAATTATAAAAATTTTATAATGAAATAATTAGTTTTGTGACTTAAATAGAGAGTTATAGATAGCCAAAAGATGCAAAAAATAGTTTATCCATTTCTTTCCTGAGCAAGCTGGAGTCTGGACGCGCGCGCACATCGGCACATGCCTTTCTTTTCTTTTGGGGTTTAAATGTCAGTTAATCCTTCTATTATTCACTTTTTTTCAAAATGGTCCTTATAACTTATTTAGTTCAAAAACTACTATCACTACCACCACAATTTGTAAAATTTTACTAGGGGCACGTGTGGTGGGCCCCCACCCACGGCGATAGCTCTCCTGGCGTAGAGTTGTGAGGTGTTGGGGTTTGAGTGGATGGGATTTTGAGTCTCCCATAACCATTATGTTTTCACAATTGACTTGGGTCCATTGGATAATAGATCAAACGTGTAGCTGGTTCTCGATGATCTCTATGCAGGTGTGGCTTTTAGCTAGCAGCTCCTTTCCAGGTTTCTTTGCCGAGTCCAGGCTCTTAATTACCCGTTTGTCATGACATTGGTGTAGGTGATCGATAGTCTTATGTGCGATTAAGTATGTTGCGGGTAGATTTCTGTTTCAAGCGAGATGACATTATGAAAGTTATTGTGAGCTTTGGCGGTGCCTGAAGTCCTCCATCCTCCTCAAGCTATATTTCTGTTACTGTTTTTCGATGTTCTCTCTATCTAATATTAGGTTGTTTTGTGTTGTTTTGGTTTTATCCTCCTCATTGCCTTAAGTTATTTGAAGTTTAGGTTAACTTAAAGTTTAGGTTTGTTTATGCTTGCTTAATGCTTAGAGCTCATCTAGTACATTTCGGGGCCCTCATCCCCACTTAGATTGTTTTTCAGCCTCAAGCTGCTTCGTCATTGAATGAATA
>JBBYHH010195661.1:0-13580 GCA_038382905.1 Daphne laureola | reverse complement strand
TTCCTCTGAGTTCTTACTTAGCTCCATGAGCTTAAGTACCACCCCAAATGATCTTGGTGCGCCAAGAATTCCAACAACAATGATACGGTCTGATGTCAAAAGGTATTGTGAAGCTTCCGGGGTCTTTTAACTTAGAGGGTAGTTTGCTCTTGATGATAGCACTGACTTCTTCCCTTACTTGGATCGTCTTATTCTCTATGAATCTCCATTTCTTAGTGATCAAATCTTTCAAGAACTTGGCATAAGTTGGAATCTCCCGAATAGCATCAATGAATGGAATATTAATTTCCACCTTCTTAAATATGTCCAAGAACTTTGACAAATGAGCTTCATCATGCTTGATCCTAAGCCTTTGACGGTAGGGAATCTCTCTCATTATCCTTTCCTTCACTTCATTATCAATTCTCTGCTTTTCCAACTCCAATTCCTTTTTGGACATTTGCTGGTCATTATTCACATCAACTTCCTTTTCACTCTTTCATTTGATTTCTTCCTTTTTTCTCCTTCTCTTCAACTTCCACAAGAGGTTTCTCACTCCTTAGTGTCACCACATGACAGTATTTGCAGTGTTCCTGCGCACTGGGAATTTTCCTTTACTCAACATCTTCATGGAAGTGGCTAATTGTGCTAATTGTGTCTCCAAATTATGGATGGAAACTCTTGTATTAGCTAGCTCCCCATCCAATCTTTTGTGTACCTCTCCAATCGACCTCTCAGTTGCGTATTCAACATTTTTCATTGATCCCATCATCTTTTCAAACATTTGGTTTACTTTATCCAAAGAATCCACTCCAGATGATGAAGCTTGGTGCTGTTCACTTGCTTGGTTGGATTGGTTTTGATAAATCTGGCCTTGGTAAGGGTGGGGATTGTTGTAGAAGACTCATTCTTTGATACAAACCACCTATGAGTGTTAAAGGTGGTTGCAAAATTGGATCTAGAGGGAAGAAGGGACGGTGGTAGAATTGGCCCCAAACCCTAGCTTGTTGTGAGCTAATGAGTGGGTTGTGTACCTGGGGATGAAGGGAGCGGACCTAGAAACTTCCCACATGAATGGAGGGACAATGCAGGTCTAGATCTTGAGCCAAGTTGCATGAACTCAAGGGCTGGAATGGTGGAATAGCAAGGAGAACCCTAGGTAGAATAAGAGAGGTTTTTACCTTCAATCTTGCTTTGAAAATGAGTTCTAACTCCAAAGTGTTTTTCGAGCAAATGATAACCCTAGGAGGCTCTCAAAATCTGGCCCTAACATGGAAAGACTAGTCTACCCCTATTTTAGAAACTAACTTAAACAATTTAGCCCTTATTAGGTGCTAACCTTAGTTAACTAGGCTAATTAAGACTACTTAGCTAGCTAACTATTACTAGAAATGTCTTAATAGGAAATTACATTTGAAATGTGATAAAAGTGTTTTAGGAGACTTTCTTGAAGAATAATGAACCGTTTTGGAGGGGTCTTGATCATCCCTTAATGGGTTTTGGCTATATTGTGCTGGGGGGACCACTGTTGAAAGTGACACTTTTCTGACTTTCAATTGAGTCCCCAAGCTTCATTTCAACTCCAAATTGGGTGATTCTAGATGCATTGGTTCCCTTTCTTCAAGCTATTTCCAATTAATAAAATTTATACCATGTTTGGAGCACTTTGGTTTTGAACATCCAAAGAGTCCCTAAAATGGCTAAGTGTAGAGAAGTTGTTCTTGAAATTGTTGTTGCCCAGATCTTTAAGCCATGAAATGGTCCCTTCTTTGATGCATCCTTTGTAGTATTCATCCAATTTCATACCTATGATGTGTAGCTTGAGTTCAAAGACTTCATGCTCCTCTTGTTACTCTTGCTTGGTGGCCAAGGTAGAATTGAAAAGGCTAAGACATTCTTGAGCTTTCTTTCCCCTAGAGCTTGTCATAGGTCTTCCCAAGCCTTGAAGTGGATGCATTCAACCTTGAAAAGCTTCATTGGTGCCATTGGAGGAGGGTAGCACCATTGGGCCATGGGTGTTAGTACTAGGTTCCAAGTGAGATGGCGCCGGGTGAGAAAGGTGCTTAGTACCCGAGGCTTGAGGTGAACAAGTGCCACCCCCTTGCTCTCCTTTTCCACTCCATCTCCATCTTCATGCATTGAGCTTGCTAGGTTTGTATCATTACTTTACCCATAAGAGCCCTTTTCTTACTTGACCCATAAGAGCCCTTTTCTTACTTGACCCATAAGAGCCCTTTTCTTACTTGACCCATAAGGGACCCTCACCTTACCCATGAGGTTCACATCATTTCTCACTTGGCCAGTGACAACCTTTTTTCACTTAACCAGTGAGAACTATTTGCTTGATCTCAAGAAAACCTAACTTCCTCTATATCCTCTCGCTTAACTCATGAGAAATTTTTCCCACATAGATTGGGAACTCTTGGTTGTCTTTCTTAGTGCTACTAACAGTCAAAGTAAGTGTCGTTGACATCAGCAGACGTTTACTCAAATAAAAGTAAGCTGATGGGGGGCAAACTGTTAACAATCACTTTGGACCATTTTTCCCTTAAGCTAATTATCCTAGGAGCTAATTTGAATTTTAGAAGGTAGGAGGATCGATTTGAGTGCTATGAGTTTTAAGGATGGTGAGAGTTTCATTTGCCCATCATTTTCTTAATAAGCAAGCATAAGAGTTCTTCTCCGACTTTGCTTTTCATGTTACTTCTCTGAATTAGGTTTCCAACTCCAACCAAATTCTTCATCACATCACAACCCTAGTTCCTATTAACTGCCTATAAATAGAACTAACATCCAAGACAAAAAAAAAAGAGAAAAAAAAATAAGCCAGACTTTTTCTTCATAAGCTCGGGAAGAGCATTCGGTCGCACCCCCGCCGGCACCTTTAGCCTCTGCCACTAGCCTCTTGTCACAACCAAGCCTCGAGTTCAACATTCGAACCATGCTAGGAAGGTCATCAGTTGTCGAAACCCACCAGAAAGCTCCAGATTGTTGTGGGTCTGAAGTAAGTCGCAGACCTGTCCAACCTTCATTCAGTGAGCAAGGACCATAGATCTTCCACACTGAGGCCGGTATTGTCTCCCACGACCTCCAGTGATCCTCCCCTAATGATCTCACCATGAAATGATGCTGGAACGACCCTGGTCAGCATCATCGATGATCCGGTGAAGATTTCTGGCAAGCTCACAATTTGTTCATGCATTCGTTTTTATTTTATTTTTTTAATTAAACTCGGTATGCCCCCCTTCCACCTTTATCTTTTCCTTTTAAATTATTTAAGTCGCTAACTTTCATCTTTTTCATTTTTTACAGGATAGTTAAGTTTTTCTTAACTTTGTTTTTGTGCAAATCGGTCACTGGACATAATGTTTTTCCTTTATTCTTTTCATATTTTCTTAATCATTTTGAGTCTAATTGGTTTCAAGTCTTATTTATTTACTAACTTTATTTTATATAACTATCCTAACAAGTAATTAGTGGTTATTAAGTTCATAATTTACTATTTTATCATTATTATTGAACTAATTCGAGACTTGTTTCTTTCTTTTGCAGAATAAATTCAGGTTTTTTTAACCCACCAAGAAAAGCTCAAAAAGTGCATCGAAGCACCCAACAATCGTCCAGCCAACTCAGCGGCCACCTATTGACTCGACAGGTACGTATTCTAACCCTAAGTCCCTCGATTCAACGAGAGCGAACTATGTGAGCTTTGATCCTGATATGAACGGGTACGTAGGTAGCTTGGGAACATACAATCCAAGCGTAAGTCTAATTAACTGATCATGTTGCATTGTTAAATTATGGGAATTATCTTTTATTATTATTTTACAAGTTATTTTCAGACGCGTTGGGTGACTAACACCTTCCCAACTCATAGCCAATCCCCGGGGCTAAAATCTCTGGTTTTCACAGAATTTGTTTTTCAAATATCAGGAGTCAAAATGGATTTTCCTTAATTTTCCCACATTTTAAAAATTAAGGTGGAGACTCCCTCAATTTTTCTAAAACTTGGAGAAAAATCCCCCAACAATCGATCCTCCCACTCAAAGTTGTCCCTCGTGGCTTTTTTCCAAACCCCGTAATTGAGAGATAGTGCGTGAAAATCAACAAAAAAAATCAAACTTCACAAACAATGAAACAAAAAACAAAGCACAACATATTACACTTACGAGTTGGAGTGTATAACAAGTTGTCCTCGCCATATCCGCAGCATCATCGCTCGTATGAGCCAAGAAGTGTCTATCATGAGGCAATAGCATGCCTTCCACGGTACATAGCCTTACATCCTCTCCATCCAGCAATAGAGGCTCGTTGCTGGTGATGCACATCACGGGATCCTATGCAGTGTTGGGATCCCACCCTTTCTGGGTAAAAAAATCATTCATCGTCTTCATGTGGATGTCCACCACAACATATGGCTTGAACCTGGGGTCCAAGCCTTGCATGGTCTAAGGCACCTTAACCCCTCAAAGACTCCGGCCCAGTCTGATTGTAATTAATGGGCCCCATAGGCACTGTCCGCCTCACCGCCGCCATGAATCCAGTTCGATCGGACCTCGAATGAGGAGCCTGATCCTTGATAGAAAAACATCCCCTTGTCCATACCAAAAGTGGAGGGAACTTCCAACATTCCAGCATTAGCCTGCTGATCTTCTTATTCTTTATTAACTACAAAATAAACATGCCAATTAGCACGGGGAGGGTACAAAAACAAAACAGCTTAAAAAAAATAAAAAAACACTCACCAAGCCGGACACGCTTGCGAGGTTCGAGCCTCACCAACTCCTCTGACTCATCACACTCTATAGTGATGGGTTCCACAAACATCATAGGCAAAGCCTTTGTCACAATCACCTCACGAGGAACCCCTTCGAAAGAATGAACACCACCCTCAGCTGGGGATGTCAATACACCTTGCACGAGATCCTTCTCCACTGACTTGGCTACCCTTATCATAAGGGTAGTCCTCAGATCAACTTTCTTCCCAAAAGAAATATTTATCTTCCCCATGGAATCTACAAGTATACATGAGATATGTGTTAGCAAAAACACAAAAATAGAAATTGTGAAGCAACAAAAACCAAAATATCTAAACTAACATCGCGACTCACTCAAGTGAGTGGTGAATTTCTCTACGAGGTCACCACTAAGACCCTCTACCCAGTTTTCTAAAGTATTCACATGCTTTGTCAAGGTAAAGGAACGGATAATCCCAACCTTAACAAGTGTCACCTCATCCAAATACTCCATCTTGAAAGGGAACAAATCGTCAATCATATAGTTCTCCATGACCTTGATGCTCCACTTGCAAAATCCAATGAAGGCTATCCTACCAGCTAAACCAGACCATAGTGTGACCTTATCACATGATCCAAGAGTAACATCTTGCACGAAATAGGCAAGAAATCCCTAGGTGTCATCCTTCAACACAAAGAAAAAACATTGCTTTCATGAGCCCTATGAGTCTCTACACTCTAGAAAGTATCCTAACTTCACAGAAGCCATAGACTCGATCCTAAACTCTAAAGGGGTCAACGAAAACAAGTTATGGATTTTGGGCCTCGAAAACCTATAAAAATGACAAAACACCTCGAACAACAAGCAAACACCGACAAAGAAATAAGCAACGACAAATGCATTCACAATTGTGAACACATTTGGGGCCAACTGCCTATGACACACACCCCAACCTTCACAAAGCTGAAGCAGGAATAAAAAAAGGGGAATCCTTAACCCAGACTTCAACTGGGTCTCATACACAACCATAGTACGAGTCCTCATGTAATCAACAGTCTCCTAAAAGCCACATGCCCTCAACACCTCATCTTCAGTGAGAACACACACAGTCTGTGAATACATGTGATGCTCCTTCCAAATCAGGTTCATCCACTCTACTGTCAATGAAGTCACCGACCACGCGTCCCTCTGATCAGTGCACAAGCACGGTCATATTTTCATACTGTTTTAGACTATAAATCCATCAATTGAGCATTATTATGCCTAATTAACTGCACTTTACTTATAAATGCCAAAGTTTTGTAGGTGCACGAGTATGGAGGTGAAAATGGAGCAAAATGACACTTTTCAAGACTTAGAGACTAATTTCAGATGTTACGGGTCAAGGTATAAAGTCTCGGGTCAAAATGGAGAGTCAAGTCAAGGAAAAATGGAGCTGATGATGAATACTCGGTGCGACCCTAGGTCGTGGGTCATGCCAGCCAAGTTATCAAGGAGTGACCTAGACCTATGCGTAAGACTCCATCGCCATCCAAGCCAGCACCGTCATACCGAGTAAACTACACAGTGCGACCCCCTCTAGCATGACTCTTGCGTGACCCACGACAACAGAGGCGGTTCCACAAAGATTTAAGCTTATCCTCAACTTTACATAATTTCCCTTGGTCCCAAACTACCCTTAATGACCCCTATTTCTATATTTATGGTTAAGGGGCAGCTTAGGTCCATAGATTTAGTATATATAGCCCTTTAGGCTATGGTTTTGGATACACAATTAGAGGAGATATTGTGAGCTACAAATTCAGCATATTTTGGGCTTTTCTAGATAGGGTTTAAGCCCTTCAACCCCAATTTAATAGGGGGTTGAAGGGATAATATATGGAGAAGCATTCTTGGGTGATATCCCTTCTTTCTCTATTTCATTGCATTAATTCATGTTTCTATTAGTTGTTGTTTTCATCATGTTTCCAGCATTAATAGAGTTTGATTGATCATATGTCATAGTTATTTCTTACTTAGGGTTTAAGGAACTTGTCTTATGAAGCATGATGATGATCTTGTATATGATTTCTATGTTAGAATACGTATGATTGCTGACCACTTTTACTCGTATGATCTAAGTGTTCTATCAAATGTTTGAGAGGGCTTGATCAACACTCAACTCGTTAGAGATCAATCATTTACTCGTATGTTTAGATTCTAGCTTCTCACGCATTTGACCATTTATGGATGCTTGTTTGTGGGTCCCTTACTTACATGTTATTTGTCAATTGATGGTTGGCCTGAGAGGAATTCCATTGATTGGGACCATGAGATCTAGATGATTGGGATGATTCAGAGTCTGAGAGGACCCGAGGGGACCAATTAATGGTTAAGGTTCAGTGCTAGAATTGACCATCAGTTGACTATATTTAGAGGATGAAAGTTTCTAAAGCCTTAACCTTGGACATAGTGGTTGTTTGTCCAAGAGGAGGGCAATCCTAAGCTTAGAAACTCACTTCTTTACATACGATGAGACTTGTACTGTAATTCCTCATTGTTTTGATGAATTGATTGAGTAGGAGAGATGAGATATCCATATCTCGAAGGGATTAGTGTAGTTTATGATATGCGGGTGATTCCATGCTATGTGTTTTAGATCTCATTCCAATGGATAAGAGGTTCTTCGTGGGGAGTCAGAGATGACCTTCACAATGAGGGGATGTGAGTTAGAGATGACCAGGTCTAGAACATCATCTTAGGCACGCACATGTTCACTAAGACTCATTTTTATCTTTAGAGAGCCCATGATTGTATATCCATATTTTTTACCATATTTCCCTTCATTCGTTCTCTTTTATGTTAGTTGATTGACCATCATCTTGCCATCTCCACCTTTAATTTACTGTCGACCATCTTACATTCATGATTAATAAAACACTTAGCATGCTTGATCACCAAACGCTCTGATTCTCTTGGGTTCGATCACTCATTTAGAGCAATTATACTATGATAAGACAAAGTTAAGGCTAATAAGGTGTTTATAAATATATTTGACTGTTATTGCTTGGATCTGTACTTGATTCCTGATCGGTGCAAATTTACTATTTATAATCCTCACTACCGCACACGATCTATCAATTCCAGTTTAGTGGCTCAATTAATGAGGGTCGAACCCAAGGGAAGGTGTGTTTAGGCATAAAAAATCTTCAATCGTCGAAGGTTGATAATGACAGTTTAGAGTAATAGATGAAGCCTGCATGGGTATCTAGCGAAACTGTGATCAAAGGATTTGGCTGAGATTGACGGTAAGTACTTCTAGAGAAGATGGTTGAATTTCACGAATAGTGAAAGCAAGGTTGATTTTACTTTAATTCAGATAAAGAGTCTCCTGGGATTTGTTCACGGACGGGTGGGGGGGGGGGGTGTTCATTACGATTCTTAGCATAATCTTCAGGGTTGTCTTAAGTGAATAAGTCTATTCTTATCTCTAAGTAATAGTTCATATTCGCTAAAAGCCATACCTAGTCACTCTTGTGATCTAAAATACACTTTTAGGCCGTATGGCTTATAATCATTAACCAATTGATTACTTTAGTCATCTCTAACTTTTAGCAATTCAATCAATAAATCTTATTTCCATTATGCTCAATTAAGTCCTTTCAGACAATTAACTGGATAATTAGCAAGGAAAATAGTATATGGCCAATAGCAATTCACTAAGAATATATTCATGCTCAATGATTTATTCAATTAATCATGCATAGGAAATAGAATAGAAACCCCATAATGAACAAATCATAGGAGATATATAAACTACTCACTAGCAGACATGGTGATCACAAAAATTACTATAAAAGGAAACATGATCATAAATAAATAAATATGGTTCAAAGATAACTCAGTGAAGCTTGATTATGAATAGGTCTCATAATCCCTCATTGAGAGATCTTCAATTCTTCTAATTCATTCCAAGAGTGCTCTCAATTCGGAGCTCTTCTCAACATAGTAAATAATCTGATCTAAGGGACTATATATAGGAGTTCCCAAATGACAAAAATGACCTTAGAGAGTTTGGTCATGATAAGCTAATGAGACAGGGGTGATATGGTCTTAACACAACCTTAAAATTCGGATAAGAATGTGTAACTACCATGAGAGACAGGATTTAGGGCGGTCTTCTTCCACCTCGGGTTGGCACCACATAAAGTATATCTGAATGTATGGGATGCTGAGATGTCCGCCCTCGAGGCATCGGGAGAGTCTCCTGAGTTGTGAGAGGTGCCTCCTGGATGCGCCTTAGTTGCACCACATGGAGTCGCCAGCATTACTCGAGGTGCCTCCTGGATGTGCCTTAGTGGCACCGATAAGAGCGCCAAGGTTAACATAAGGTGTCATATGTGTGCTTCCTTTATCCGCCATGCCTTGGTGAGGTGCGGTTGTGGGGCGCCAAAGTAACGCATGCAAGTGGTGCCTCCTCTTCTCCATTTAAGCCCTCCATCTTTGTGAATTGTGCAATTTAACCCAGATGGTCATTTCTCTTGGACTCTGACTCTTCAATCTAGCCCGGGATGAACTCTTGTGTTTCGATCATCGATAATTCTTATCCCGAGCCTTTGATTAATACTCTTATTACTCTAATTTCTCCTCAAAATATGCATCCTGTAAGATATGTGCATTAATAAGTAAAGTGCATAAAAGTCATGACAAAGAAGGCATATTTGAAGAGAATTGTGTCTTAAACACCCTAGAAATATATGAGTGTTTGCAGACTCATCAATTCCAATACACATCCCAAAAGCCTTAGCATCACCCCTAAATCAGGACCTATCTCGGGATTGCTTAGGTTCTTAAGGGCCATCTACAACAAAAACAGCAAACAAAAAATAAGATTCCTATGACCCCAAAGACTTAAGCCAATGACCTAACCCTCGACTAAAAGGGGGGAAAACTACAAAATGGTCAAAATTGGTACAAAAATTACCTTAACAAAAGTGACAGCGACTGAACGAACTCCAAAGATCGATCAAAATTTCTAACCCACACAACTAAATGCTCAATGCAGAATATTAGAAGTTCACTGGATGTAGTAAACAATGCTTTAAAAGTGCTTGGTACCTTTTCACCTGGGAAAACTACTCCTTAAGTACCAGGTTAATAGAGAAATCGTTCACGTCCATAATTACCATAAATGGTAACATGGCAATAATTGCCAATCAATGCCATCCACATCATTAAAGTAGACATAAAACTGCCAGATTAGAATGACAACCGTTACTGGGCCAACAAAACATAAGCCCAGTAAACACAAGAGTTAACAAAGTGGAGCACAGGGGCGCAAAACCCATACTCCAATAGGGGGTAGGCATACTGATAAGTATAAGCCTAAGCCAGCCCATCTATGAGGTGGAATATAACAACACTCCTATGAGGCAAAGCCTCATATAAATAGAGGCCAGACCTCGCACTACACAATCAACATATAATTAATAGGGGCACGTATTCCACTATCATTAATAGCAACATTCTGGAACAACAATCCCTTGACATTAGTGACGGTCACTCCCACAAACATAGCCATGTTAAATGGTGCAAACCTGTTGATCAATTCCTCCTCATGGGCGCTAGCACCACCCTATTTAAATGGGGGTGCCCAACATATAAACAGTACGGACTACACACACACACACTCCCCCTCTTTGTCTGCACCTGATTAGTTTACTTCTCTCTCTCTCTGCAGGTCTTTGGTTCATCATTGTTTCGAAATACTTGGATTCTAGATTGGTGGTTTACTATCATTTCTCCTAGTAATTATTTATTGCACTGTGTTGGGACGTGTCCGGAAGGATAGGTCACAACATTCTCCCCCTTTAGAAAAAGAATTTGCCCTCAAAGTCGTGTGTGTAGAATTTTCTTCTACACGTAGCAACATAAGGGGATGGATCTCAGTAACTTGCTCCACAAGTTATTCTTAACAGTTCCCCACTTTCTAGTCTAGTGCAGGTCATTTCTAACTTTCACTAACAGTTTACTTTCTTAAGTCTCTCGGTGATTTATTCCCATTGCCTTTCTTCTATACTCCTAGTCTAGTTCCTTGAAGCTCTAGTTGCTTAGGTTTCAAGTTACTACAGTTTCTTATAATTTACGCTCATATTTCCCTACTTGGTTCTTCAAAATTTGATCCTCTATAGTAGTTAGGTTTTCCCACAACAGTCTAAATCTTTCACTAATCAAAAGTTCATCTAGTGTTGGGGAGCAACACTTATAACACCAAAGTTTCCTACTTTGGTGATAACTTGAGAAGGTGGTCACTTCAACAACCTCTTCTAGGTCTGTAGCTATCCCAGTACACTTCTCTATAAGAAAAAAGTGTTTTGGATTGAGTCATTTCTTGAGTTTATATCTTAAAATTTTCACCCATCCCAAGTCTTGATACTAGACTGACTTTCTATTCATTGATGAGGTCTCCTACACTCTTTAATCTCAGTTTTCATATTATTTGCTCATGTATGGGTTTATCTAATAGTTTCCAAGTCCTAAATCAGTCTCTACCTTAGTTTACACACTAGCGTTCTAAGTTACACCAACAATACCGAAGGTATTACAAGTCCCTTCTACCTTCAGCTCTTATCAATACATTATTAGTAACTATGATATCCTACAATTATTCACTTAGTAGCAGTTTTGGGTTCTTATAGTTGTAACACTTTCATCCATTCCACTTACTCATTCATTCATTTTCTACAACTCTCAAAATGTGGACATCTTCTTTTCCTAATAGGCATGCTTAGTTAGGCTGTCATTCACAAAATCATGCAATTTAATTGTAAGGCATTCTAATTCTTAAATATTATGCACACACATACATACGCATTTGAAATCATAGAAACTCTCAGTCCAGTTAGCCAAAATAGTCTACAATGATCAGTGTACAATTACTTGCACATCAGTGCCCAGAAAGTGACTACAGTTTGGCCTTTCATCTTTCTTAGTACAGTGCAGTGAGCTCCGAGCCTTATCAGCTCTAGCCCTTCCTGGGGTCATCATAACACAGAGAAAACATGGTGCAATCAAGGCCCTAGACTCTAGAAACCATATGCAGATCCTACAGACTCTTCTAAGCATGATGCATGTTTACTCACTAAGTTTCTAAGATGGTATGAATGAATGATCCTACTTACTAGGATGGTTATCATGAATGCATGAACATAGAAAATGCACACACAAGAGAGCATACAATCAACAGTGAGTTTTTATGTTTTCAGACGTTTACTCAGTTTTACCAGTGTTACAGTACATCATCAAGGTATCATGCTTTTAGATTTCCTATCTATTTTAAACGATCTTCAACATTTTGCAAGTAATTTCTCAGAAGTCGTCAATGCATGGAATTCACAGATATCACAAAGACTTCAGTCATTCATTCTCTAACCCTCTTTCTCACCATGCTTGTACCCTTTTAGATTTACCTCTTGAAATTTTCTTAAACTTAAAGTTTATAAGGAAATGTAGAAAACTTCAAGCTTTCTCCTTCCCGACATTGCTCTTTCTACTCCAACATTTCTTCTTGACCCCAATCTTCAAGTTTGCTTCATGGTGGTCGTTCATCCTTCCTTGTAGTTTATAATCTTCTCCTTTTTCCATTTAGCTTTGTTTTGAAGAATAGTTTTCCACGTACGCATTCAATCAAATTACAGTGCATTAGTTTCCAGCAGAAGTAGTAGTCAGTGTAAGAATTTTAATAAATTATATAAATGTCCAAATCTGAATCCGAAATACTTTGGGTACACTAGACACACGAGGATACAAGCACAAAAACTTTCAAATCAAAATACTACGTAGTTTAGTACAGTTTATTAAAACAAGTTGGTCAAAAATTTGTAGCCTGCTGCTGAAGATAGCTTGTGTCTAGCTCAGGTTCTTTGTTCAAACTTCAAGTTAGACTTATCGTTTAATCTTGAATGTTTTCAAAAATGTAGAAGTCTTATTTTGGAAGCTTATCTCAAAATTCTAAAACCAGATTCATTTGGAAGTTAAGTATATAAATTTTAGAATACAACAAAGAATTTTAGAAACTTATCTTTGGTTGCAAACTATCTTCCCTCTAAAAAACTTGTTGGAAGGTGTGTTTTTCCTTATCTCTCATTTTTTCTATCACCACCACCCCTGTGCCCGGCGCGGCGGAAACTGTTATGGAAGAGGAAGTCGGTGGAACCGGGTGGTGGTCGGTGAATCGGATTTCTCTTAAAAAGGTTTTCTTCCAAAAAAAAAACGCGTTCCTCAAATGTTTTTCCTTTATTTTAATATTTCTAACGCATTACAGTTTTTAAGGCGTCTTACTAGCCCTAATCCTACACCCGAGACACGTTAGTGATTTAACAGATAATCATGCGTGCAGATAAAATCATGCAAAAATAAATACAGCAGAAGAAAGCCCAACCCACTTCATTGGGATAGAACTTCTAGAATATAGTTATACAGCCCCAGAGTAATCAAAAGTGCAGTAAAGTATAAATGTTGTCTATATGTTGTATACTCCTACAGAGCTAGAGTCCAAAAGTAGAAATGTACCTTGTAGCCTGAGTGATAAGCACCACATGCTACAATACTGCCACTGCTTTTAAACATAAATAGGAGTTATATGTCAGAATTTAAACAGATAATAAACAAACAGATGAGTCTGACGAGACTACCCCCAATCAGAAAATCAGAAACCACTAAAGAAGCGGTTAATACCTCAAAAAACCCAAAATCAGAACATGACTGCTGCGGGAATCTACTCCGCAGGTCGTTTTCCCGAATCTCCTTAAATATTTAATAATGTGGGGGTGAGTCCTCGAAAGAACCCAGTAAGAGGGTAGGTATGGATAACGGATAAAAACTTT
>JBBYHH010195552.1:0-13580 GCA_038382905.1 Daphne laureola | reverse complement strand
CTTAATACGCATTTAAGAAGGTTGAACCCTTACCTGAAAATGATAGCAATCCAATCTGAAATCCGATCATTTTCCATGCACTATCAGAAATTATCCTCGGCAGCCTTCATTTGGATGTTCCAGCAACACACACTAACTTTGAACAATCACATAAGCAATTCAGAATCAATATCTATCATTTCATTTTTACCCATTCTCACACTTAAGAAATTTCCCATTTTCTGACCATTTCCAAAAAAATACCCAAATCATCCAATCTTTGGCCATCCCATTCCAAATCATTAAACACATTCAATTTCCATCTTTACCTAGCATTTCTCATCAATTAACCTTAACCTTTATTCATTTAAACATTTTGGCCATAATTCCCAAAATGATCAATTCTCATCCAATCTTTGTACAACTTCATTTATATGTATAACAACAATACTAAAGAACATCCATAACCAAACATCTCATTTTCCTTAACACATACCAAGTTTAATTAATATTGTCCATTTAAGCCAATTATTCCAAAACTGATCAAACCTTATCCAAATTCCCTATAACTTCACATGCATGTTCATTGACCCGTACCAATACCATCCATGCATAAACATTACACTTTCCCATCACTATTCATCATTTCACAAAATTACTCAACTTTGAATTCAGTCCGTATCTCAATCATACATTATGATTTTTAACTCATCCCAAGTATTAAAATTGCTTGGAATCATCATATAAGAATAATTGAACCATCAATTCATCAGAATACAACACTTTGATCCTACACCAATTTCCTTAAACTTTGTCTTAGGTCCTTAATCTAGTAACAAATGGAAACAAGTTCAAGTACTAATGTTGCTCCAAATACACCCAATAACACTAATTTGACCTCAATTCATCAATCCCTAAATTTTCGTTTCTCAATGTTCATAAACCCTAAAACTCAAATTTCATCCAATTCATACCAAATTAATGAAGTAGAACTTGTTTCTACACTATAATCAACCCCTTAATGGTTTAACAAATCAAATTCGGATTCAAATTTGGGGATTTCCAAAATCACCAAACAAAAGCTTAAATCAAAGAATACAACATGGAAATCATCTTACCTCGATGATTCTAACATGAATCAAGCTTTTCCCCTTTGAAAATGATGAAGAATGGCAAAATCCTTGCCCTTCGAAGCTTTAAGAACCGTAACTTTAGCGGAGGGAGAAGGAAAAATGATTTTCTCTCTCTTTTCACATTTTAAACTCAGCAGATTCGTGTTGTAGGAGTGTCGGGCGATCTCTTGGAACATGCATCCGGTCGCCACCCATTCGCCTCCGCTCCTGCCTCTCATGTTCTTGGGGTTAGGCGATCACCCGCCATTACGCTCCATTCGCCCAGCGATCGCCCGGCCCACTGCCCCTCCACCATTTTCCAGTGCAGGTGATCGCCCGTCCTTTGGGTGGCGTCACCCGTGATTCGCCAGTGCCTTTGTCTCTTTTACATTTTTGAGCTCGGGCGATCGCCCGCCTTATGCGTCAAGTAGCCCGTGCCTCGCCTGGGGTCCTGTCCAACCAGTTCAGGGCATAGGAGATCGCCTACCATTCGGCACGCGTCGCCCATGACTTGCCTGAACCACCTGCACTTTAAGCTTCCTGTTTCTCATATCCGGACTTAACCAAAATAGCTCATAACATAAATGTGCATCAATCCATGCATCACATGCTCAATATCATAAATAAACCTTAAGTGGACTCCTTAAACATAACCATTTACAAACACACACAAACACACCTTAAGCATTAGATCTAAATTCCAATGAACATGAAACTTAACAATCATGCACAATATGTCGAACAATCTTCGTTTCACCGCGGTGGATGTAACAGAAATCATCATCTCTAGTATACTCCATTGGATCATTTGGAATCTCTCTTCCATCTGCACCCTTTTTGGTTGCAATCTTTGGACCATACTGAATAGTTCTTCAGATGGCATACTTAATAGCTTTGATGTGTATCTCCATTCTATTTTTCCACCAATTGAAGTTTTTTAGATCAAACATAGGTGCCCTAGTGGTGTTGTATCCCTCAAAGCTCATTGTGATCTTTAGATTTGAAACTGTGAGGTTTGCTTCCATAAATCACATGCTCTGATACCAATTGTAGACCTAGATGTAGCCAAAAGGGGGTGAATTGGCTTTGGCTCCAAAAACACTTGCTAGTTGAAAAACAAAAGCTTTTTCAAAACAATCAACGCGTTGATGATGAACTACCTTTGGAAAACACTTGTAAAAACAAGTATCAACGCATTGATGAAAACTTGAGTTTAAAACCCACTTGTAAAGATGAGTATCAACATATTGATAAAGATCAAGAAGTTAAATAAGTGTAAAGTGCACACCAGGATTTATAGAGGTTCTGTCACTCATTAACCTACGTCCTCTGCTCAAGTGACACAT
Source organism: Daphne laureola (assembly GCA_038382905.1). Classification (NCBI taxonomy): domain Eukaryota; kingdom Viridiplantae; phylum Streptophyta; class Magnoliopsida; order Malvales; family Thymelaeaceae; genus Daphne; species Daphne laureola. The sequence continues at coordinate 11,143 of JBBYHH010195552.1, read as the reverse complement.
GAGTGTTTGAATCCACTATGAATGATTCCTGACACTCAGGGCTTATACAACCTACCTGACACACAAGAATTTACACTTTCCTAAATAACAAGACTTTCTCAATGCCTGACAAACAAGACTTTACAAGTGCCTGACTAACATGACTTTAGCAAGATGCTTGAAACACAGGGCTTACTCTAAAACTTGCCTGACTAACAAGACTTTATACAAAACCAGTGCTATCAACATGTTAATAGTAAAACTATATGAACACTTCCTCTACCTTGAGAAGTTCCATTACTTTAATGTTGAAGAACAAGTCTTGCAACACCAAAGGATGAGCTGATCTCTGTTTAATGCACAAATGAAAACCTATGAAAGCTTAGTCACAAGGACTAGAGTTTAATCACAAATCAGTTTTCAAAACCCTTTCAAAAGTGAGAAATTCCTTTTCACCAGATGTTATAAAGCTTGAAGAACAATGGCTTGCTGTAGAGCTTGGTGTAGAAAGGTAGAGATGAGAGTAGACGAATGAGTGAGTTGAGATGCTTGAGTCCTCCACCTTTTATAGGCTTCACTAGGTTGCTTTGTATGGTAAATAGCCTCTTGATTGATCCATTAGCATATCCTGATTTATTTGATGAGTCTTGGAGTAAGTATCACAAAATTTAATGTTTCTAGAAGATTATGGAACATTCTGGATTGAACCAAAGACTTTAAGTGCTGAAATCTTTATGTGTTACATCAACGCGTTGATGCATACAAGCTTTAGATCCTTTAATTATTTCTTTATGCTTCCTCTTCTAGAACTTGAATCTTTCAACTTGAATATTTCCCAAACATCATCTTCTTACATTATCCATGAAAGCTTTCAGTTCCAGATTGATCTGAGTTGATTTGAAGACAGTTGAATGTTGAGTAGTTCTCCATTAACGAGTTAATGGAGGATGAATTTGAGAGCCTTGAGTATCAAAGAAATTCATATTTCCTTTCTTGATTTTGTGTTGCTTATAAGCTTTCCATAATGTTATCAAATCACAACATTGAAGGGATTGAAGATATCCCCTTTCCTTTCTTGAAATATACCAAAAATAAGAATGGATCTAGACTTTTTCAAGGCTAGATTAATTAATCAAATAAAGCAAATAAAAAATATAAATCATCACTAAAAATACGCATGGTATAATGATCGAAGGAGTCCTAAGACTTTTCAAGACTTTGCATAAATGCCTGAAACTTAGATTTTTTCTAAAACATAACACACCCATTTAACTTTTCAACACTTTTCAAATCAAACCCAATATTTTTTTATCGTCAAAATCAAGAAGTCAACATAGTCCAAGAGAGTACTGTACTAGCAATGGAATTTTTTGCTTTTCTATTTCTGGAAAGAAGATCCTATAGGCTTTGTCAGGTAGTTTCTGCTCCTTTTCCCCATCATCATAGTTCTTAATTCTCATGGCTAATGTTATCTTAGCCTTAGAAAACATCACACTCCTTCCATTGACACCTGAAGTCACCACTGTGACATTCCTACCTTTCTCTCTACCCAATTCCAAGTTTGCATGGAACTCTTCAACCAGGTGACGGTAGCCCACCATAACTAACTCTACAAACTCAACAAACTATATTTCTCAAGCCAATCTACTAAGTCTACTAACCCTAGCCTTATCAATTCTTCATTCCCAACACATTGATATAATCCATCAAAGTGAGAAGCATGAAAAGTTACCTATTTTATAGGCTTTCAAGGATGAGACTTAGACTTATTGAATTGGTAGGAGCTCTTAGTTGGAGCTTGGAATGAGGCTTATTTCCACTAGAGATATGTGTTTTCTTGATCCCTTTGTAATCTTCTTTACTAGTGAGGGTAAGAGGTCTAGAGAGTCACGAAAAAGCTCTGGTCTAGAAGGGGTTTGAAAGATTTGGGACCTAGTAATAAGGACCTTGGAGGACCTTATGCAGCTCGGACATAGCTTGTGAGAGGAAGCTAGGGGTGGATTTGAGGTAGACACTAAGTACCTCCACAACAACAAGGTTGGGCAGCCCTTGGTATATGTCTAGGATGATGATGGCTCTAAGACCTCCCCTAAACGGTATAGAGGGAAACCTTAGAGATGATTCTTGGCCTCCAATGGTGGAGTTCAAGGGCTGGAATGGAGTAGGATATAGTGAGAACCTAGTTTTGGAGATACAACTCATAAAAGCATTCTTTGCCTAAAAGGTTCTAAGTTATAAATGAAAGAGGTAGCCCTTATATAGCCACCAAGTCTGACTTTTAGGCCCTAGAAACCCTAATGGAATATTCTGGAATGATTCCATAAGGTTTGGGTTTCATTTACCTAAGTTAATTATCAATTACCTCCAACATAGCCTAATTAAGAGTACTTAGTCTAATTATTACAAACCATGAAGTGGATAATGAAGTCTTAGCCCTAACATCATCTAAATAAGGTACTAAACCCCTCTAAAGTGGAAAGAGTCATTGGTGAAGAGATAAGGCCTAAATTGCTAGAGGGGACCACTCTAGACATGTCACTTTCACTAAAAAGCTTGGCAAAGAATGGCCTCCACAAGTCAGCTCTGACTTTCGATTGCTATGAAACCACCTACATTATATTTCTATCTTCAAGGGTTTCAAAAGGGGTACCATATTGAGTATATTTGGAGCACTTCATTTTTAGGTGCCAAAGTTTCCCCAAAATTAGTTAAGTGTTAGGTCACCCGACCCATTGGTGCACATTTGATCCTTGCCTTGGCCTTGAAGCTTCCAACCCATGATTTGTGATAGTCATGGTGTCTTGGGTGTGATTTTAGGTTCTTAGGCCTTGGCTGGATGGTGGGTGCATGGACATGGAGTATGGGGCACGAGGCACTAGCATGATGCATGGTGATGTCCTCTGTAAGCTTGACCTTGAGTTGTTATCAATCCCTCCCTCTTCAAAGGTTTCATCTTCAAATCCATTGGTTTTCTCCTTGAAGCTCCAAGTGTCTACATAAGGTAAAGGAGAATCATAAGGAAGCATCTCAACATTTTCAATGCAAGAACCATGTAAAACAACTTTGAATGTTTTAAGAAAAGGAATACTCCCCTTGCTTGTCCTCTTGAGCTTTTTGCCCTTGTAGCTCAACCAAATATAGCCATTAAGCTCAAGGGGACTTGTCTTGTAAGAACTTGAGATTTCATCTTCTTGTGCACCAAGGTATCTCTCATGTTTCTCAAAAGTCATACAAGACAAGTTTTGGAATTTGTACCCGTTATACATACAATATCTCAATGACCTTCTTAACTTAACCACATTAGCACTCTTGTATGACAGAGTTCTAAGGCAATTGACACTGAAAGAAAGGCCTAGCATGCTCTCGGCCATCATCAAGAAAACATCCCTAGAATCCTCACTAGGCATGAGATAAGTCATCAATGTATCATTGTCCTCAAAACTAAATATCTCATAACAAGGTTCATGCAAATCATTAGAGACAATGTACGTAGTGCATTCTAACTCTACCTCAATATCATGATAATCATTCAACTCACTAAAACAAAAAGGCATGATGTGAGGGTTCTTTCAGCCAAATACATACATGGCTAGGTGATAAGCATTCTCAACCTAAAAACTAATGGTACCTAGATCATGCTCCATAAAAACAATCAGGCATCCGAGATAACCATATTTAATATCATAAGATTTTCTACCCCTAATCAAGGAACTCATGGCATGTGATGCATCCTAGATTATTGGAATTCTGGTCATCCCAAGAGATTTTGAGATCGTGCTTGAGCTCATAAAGATAAGTTTGAGGCCATAGAAAGCTATATATAGCTCACATAGGCTCATCGTAACTAGAAGTAGTTTTCCTGAGCTCATCTCAGCTTAGTTAAGCTAGAAGTAGCTAAACTCATCTTATGACAGCTCAATGGCAGCTAAAAGTATCTCCCCTTAGCTCAATTCTAGCTAGAAGTACCTAGACTTAACTCAAGTCAGCTCATGCCAGCTCACTCTAGTTCACAGAAGCTGGGAGTAGCTTGGCATTACCTCATCTTAGCTAGAAGTAGTTAACTTCAGTTCAAGTTAGCTAGAAGATTGTTTAAAAAATAGTTAGATGGAAGTAGTTAACCCCAGCTTATGTTAGCTAGAAGTAGCTAACATTAGCTCACACTATCTCAAGTAACTTCACAAGAAACTAACCCCAACTTAAGTTAGCTAGAAGTAGCTAACTTCACTTCAAGTGAGCTAGTCTTGATGAAGCAGTGGCTTTCAGCTCAAGGTGAACTGAAAGGAGCTCATGGGATCTCAAGTATGTGTGATGTAATCATTTGGAATATCTATGTTATTTTTCACCATGATCTACAAGTGGTAACTTCCATTTACACCTTTTGGATAAAATAAATGGTATTTTGGTAAAAGGGGCATTGTAAGTGCATTGTGTTACAGTCCACCCCAGGACATTGATAATTTTCCTGAATATTTCATTTGGGGGCCGGATTCTGTAGTACCGGGACTCTTTTGGACCGTATGGGGCACATTTTCTACTAAGTAGCATGTCCCGAGACTTCATTTGAGGTTAATTTCCATGGGATTTCACATTTTGGATTTGGTACGTGAATCCCGGGATATTTTTCTAAAATTCAATTTGGATCGTAAAATTGTCATTTTGAAAAATTAGAATTATGTTGGACACATGTTGATGCCACATTTGTAAGGGTGAATTATTTTGTTAAGATATGATATATATATTAGGTCATGAGATAAGTAAGATAAGTATATTATATTGGAAAGTGGAGTACACTTGTTACTTAAGTGTGATAAGGAAGAAATATCTTGGAGGTTAATTATGGAGTAAAAATGAGGGATATTATATTTATGATATGGGAATTTAAATTAGAAAGAAATGTGAGGTAGTATGAAAATAAAAAGGAATAGAAAGTAATATTTGGGAATATAGACATATATATGTATATGAATAGGAAGAAAAGAAGAAAGATAAAAACTTATCTACTTCTTCCTCTCACCAAGGCTGATTTTCTTCTTCTTCTCTTCCAAAGTGTTCTTGCTTGATTATTCATCAAATCTTCAAGATATGTTCAAGGATTAAGAAGATAAACAAGTTTTTATGAGTATTTCATATAGAAGTTAAGGTTGGATAGTGTGTTTAAGCTTCAGCTCTTCTCCTCTTTAGGGCCGATTTTAAGCGTGATTTTTGGGAAGTTCTTCTCCATCAATTTCTTCAAGATTTTCTTAAGGTAATCTTGGATTTGAGGCTATTTTGAACTGGTTTTAAGCTCTCCTCCATGGGCTCCTCTTGCTTGGCCGATTTCCTCTTGTGTTGAGCTATGGTTTTTGTGATCTCTTTTGATTGATGAAATTGGCATGGAATTGTGATGTTAAAGTGTTGTGAGGATGATAAATGACTCAATTATTGCTTGGGTTCATCTTGGACTTCTCTCCTTTGAATTCCTATCTGTTGCCCAATTTTTAGGGGAAATGTTAAGGGATGTGTCTTTGGTTGAATTATGGAATTATGTTGAATTTGGTTATAGAATTGAGCTCCTAAATTGACATGTGGGTGATTGGATTATTCTCCTTTGATTGTCCTTGTTTGGCTGAATTTATGGGAGAGAATTAAGATTGGCAATTCTTTGTTAAATGTTGGAATTGAGTTGAATTAGGAATAGAATTAAGTCCCTAAATAAGTATGTGGATTTTTTGTAACATTTCACTTGGTTAGTCTCATTTCCATTATTTGGCAGAAATTATGGATGATGAGTTAAGGTGTATGTTCTTTGATGAATGTTGGGTTAGAATAGAAATGAAGTTGGATTTGAGCTCCTAATTTGTGGCTTGATTTCTTGGAAATAAATTCCTTTTAGTTTGGTCTTTCTTGACCTAGCCGAATTTAAGTGTGATGTTGAAATTTGGTATTAGATGATGGTTGATAATTATGATATGGAATTTGAGCTTCTTTGTGCTATATGGATGCTTAGTAGCATTTTGCTTGGTTGGTCTTCTTTTTCCATGACATGGCCGAAATAGTGGAGCTAGAGTAAAGCTTGTTTTGTGTTGGAAGTTGATCAATGATTTTAGATTTGTATTCCTTGTTGTTGTGTGGTTGTTCAGCTGCATTTTTTGTATTTGGGCATCGTAAAAATTCAGCTGGAATGCTCCCAGATTTTCGTGTCGATGTGGTTGCCTCAGGAAAAGTACAACAATTTTGTGATGTGTCAGGTAAGGGTTCAACTCTCTTGATTATGTATTATCGGGATGCATCTATACATATTGAGTTAGTTGAGGCTAGTCTCGGGCTGAGGGTGGGGCCCGATGATCCCCGAGGCTTGTTATATGGTAAGGTTAATGGTATGCAGGTTTCAAGCGTGGGACTTTCAACTCCCAGATTGTGAAGTTATGTGATCACTGGGTGATCAATTCTGTGCTTCTGAGGTTCTTTGATCACTTCTGATCAAATCGTTGAACCTAAGTGTGAATTGATCAATTTATGATCAATTAAGTGATGACGACGGTTTTTGGGGAACTAGGCCCCTAGATGTTACCATGCTTCTATTCTGATTCTAATTTCTATTTGGTTACATACAGACCATCGGGGACCATCATATCTGTATGTGTTTCCATCCGATGGGACGTGATGGTTCTATTTATGTCTGATGGGACTTATGTATTTGCATTTCATGTCATTTTACATATCATTATTGATGTGATATGTTAGGTTGCATAAATTGTTTAGAACATGGCATACTAACCTCTTTTTGCAGGTTATTCTTCAAACCATTACCTTTACCTAAGCCATTACTGAGTTCTCTCAATGACTCACCCTCTTATGATTATACTTTTTCAGGAGCTTCTGATAAGCAACCTGCGGAGTAGCTCCGTTAGGTTTTCAGTGATTTGTACTTTAAGGTACATAATGCTCCTCTATGTGATTTCAGTTCTCTGCGGGGGTGATCTCGATTAAGTTTCTGTCTGTTTGAGATTTCTAGATGACCACTTGTGAAACTACTAATGGTTAACTCCTTTATTTGTGTTAGCAGCAGCAATAGCAGTGACCTGGAGGTGGTCAAGTATGTCAGGCTCTATAGGTGTAGATGCATATGCACATGTTAGCGTGGATCATATTCTGAGACTTGTATGATTGATCAGTTGCTTGCATGATGTGAGATTATGGTTATTATATTTAAGTGGTAAATCTATCTTGTCCATGTCCCTTGATGTTAAGTGCATGTTATGGATAAATATGCACATGTTTGTGATGATACTTGAGATAGGCTTTGGTTGCCCTAAATGATTTTGGTTAGATGCCTAAGTGTGTTTGCGAAACATTTTTCTTAAGTGTTAGGAACATCCTACTTAAGTAATTGTGAATTGGTATTTGAAGTGAAATCATTATGCATGTGATCCTTGTGAATGTGCCATCTTCCAGAAAGTTTGGGAGTTATGGTACATTGAGCCAGGTTATGGGACCCACTGCACCAAAATGGCCCCCGTTTCGTGCTACTCACTCCCCCTCTCCATTCCCCTCCATTTGCTTCTGCCTCAGTGAGGGGGGTGACACATGGTGTATGCACCCTACCACATGGGGCACACTCCTTGATAGTTACCAAGGAGAGGCCGACCTTAAGGAGGATTGACAAGGTGAAGGGGTACCTCTCTGAAAGGTACCTATTCGCCTAAATGGAGGTTACTAGGGTGGTTACCATGTATTTCCCCTTAAAAGGGGCAAGGGGGCATGGTAACTTCCTAAGGGGTGAAGGGGTGAAAACTTCTAGCACCAAGGGGAGTTAAAACCACCCTTAACCACCCCTCATCATCTTTAAATAGAAAGAGGAGAGCCGGTCACACATTTATCCTTGGACACTTGGTAGTTTGCCTTCTTTTTCTTCATCATTCCTCTTCATTCTTTTCTCCTTCTTGGCTAATTTATTTAGCACTATTCTCAGAGCATTTTTGGTGAATTAAAGTGTGTTTATTCAACACTTATAACCCCTGGTCATCATATCTAATCCACCCTCTTCCATCATCAACATCAACCCGGCATAACTTGAAGAACATTCAAATGTGTTCTTGGTGTTCATCAAGTATTCAAGCAGAGCAATCTCGATGAGAAATGCTCTCAACCGATGCCACCACCGGAGCTCTGCTCTGAGTGCTCGCTGGAGCTCTAGGTGAATGATTAAGAAGAAGAACCTTCGTTCTCAGTGGAAACAAGCCAAAGATAGAGATGAAAAAATTGATTTAAGCGCGGTTGTAGAGATCGAAGCTATGTCTAGAGATGAACTATCCGATTCAGAAGAGGCAAAAGCGAATGATGAACTCCTTATCAGTGCACCTGAAATACCCAAACTCAACTTCACCTCTACCCCGATTGGCCAGTCATCTGGAACCGGTGGAAGGAAAAGCTGGGTAGATCGAGTATAAACTGAGGAGCAAGATTCTGGAGCTTGTAATAAAGGCATTAAGGTACATCAAAATCCTAACTTTGTACTTGACTTCAATCCTGAAGTTCTAAAGGAGGTAGACCTAATCTTCTCGAATGAGGATCTTGAGGAAGGCTCAAAACATTGGAAACACACCTTAGTAGGTTTTGTTATGGGTACCGAAGTGTCCTGGACCAATATGTAAAAGTTTGTCACGACTAGTTGGGGGGACATTGTGCCTCCCACAGTAGTAAAACAATCAGGAGTCTTTCTATTTACATTCAATTCAAATGATCATCTTTGTAAAATATATGAAGCTCTCACCTATTTTTTGTTTGATAAGCCACTGATGTTGAAGAGATATGAGATTGGGATGAAGGTTGGAAAATATCTGTTTGACGAGAAACCAGTATGGATTCGGTTACCAGACTTAAAAATGGAGTTATGGACCCCCAAGATATTGAGTAAATTAGTCAGTGTGTTAGGTAAACCCTTAATGGCTGACCTCCCAACTATCAAACCCACAAGACTATCCTATGCTAGGGTCTTAGTCTCTCTTCATGATGCAGCAAAAACCCTAGATATCCTGAAATTTATTACCCTTGAAGGAGTGCACCTATAAAAAATATAGTACGAATGGACTCCTCTTCCTTGCTCTAAATGTCAGAAATGGGGACATCCTGAGGAGAACTGTGATCCTAACTAAAAACCACTCAAGTCTAAAGAGACATTACACCAGAATAACTCAGTTGTACAGAATACAGAAAGACAGTCATCATCAGTAAATCCAGGACAGATCATACAAACTCAAGATAAGGTTACTCCTGTGAGTAATCAGCAAGCTACTAGAAGGCAGGGGCAGAGAAATGGGAATGGGAAGGAGGGGAAGGAGAAGGAATATCCTCCTCTAACCTCTCCAAGCTACTTCTCCTATCTAAAGCCAGCTAATGAAGATATAAATGATAACCTTCCTCCAATCCCTTATTAATGTGGACTTGTTGGAATGTGATGGGATTAAATGATCCCATCAAGAAGAAGGAGGTTAAGAAAATATTAAGAAATAGGAAATTAAGTCTAGTGGCTCTCCTAGAGACAAGGGTGAAGAGTTCTAAGTTTATGTCAATCTTCAGAAAAGTTATGGGTGATTGGAATTATATTAATAACTATTTCTTGGCATACAATAGCCATATTTGGATTTGTTGGGACTCACTTATTTTGAAAGTCCAACCCATCAAAGTTGAAGAGTAGTTCATTCATCTGAATATGGAGCACTTGTGTACAGCAGTGCACTGCATGTCTCACTATAGTCTGCCTCTAATTCTCCAGCTCAATGAGCAGTAGCTTGGCAAAGTATCTCAGAGTATGCTCAGACCATTAAAATCCCTTGGACTCTATTGGGAGACTTTAATGAGGTTATTACCCAAGAAGAAAAAATATCATCAGGGAATAGAACTTCTCTCCACTGATTCGGATTATCAGTTATGTGTGAGGAATTGGGGCTTATGGATATCTGTAATGTAGGCCCTCTAGTTACCTGGTGTAATCAACAACAATCCTCTTCAAGGATATATTGCAAGTTGGATAGAATAATGGAAAATGTGGAGTGGTTTGAGTCCTATCCTATGGCCAAAGCCGAATTTAAGGAGAGCCCTTTCTCTGATCATACTATAGCCTTTTTGTCTGTCAAAATAGAGGCAATTATCAGAAAAGGGCCTTTCAGATTTCTTAACATGTGGATGTCTCATAGTGCCTTCCCTGACCTCATAAAGTAGTATTGGTTAGAACCTGTCCACCTTCAGGATCCACCCAAAGAATTGATATATAACCTGAAAAGTTTGAAAGTCGATCTTAGACTCTTTAATAATAATTACTTCAGTGACATTTTAGCTAGAGTGATCAAAACCGCAAAGATTTATCAGAGCCAGACTAATCTTTTATACCAGAACCCTTTCAACTCTGACTTGATCCAGGATCAGTCGGCAATAAAAAGAGAGCTGATGGAGCTTAAGAGATGGGAGAAGAGTTTCTATAGGCAAAAATCAAATTCTGACTGGGCACAATTAGGTGATGGAAATAGAGCCTTCTTCTTCTCCAGGGTTTGAGAACAACAAGTTAAAAGAACCATCCCCTGCCTCATCAAGGAATCTGGAACCAGAATCACTAACCCCGATCTAATAGCAGAAGAATTCCTTACCTTCTTTAAGAAACTACTAGCTCTTGCTACTGCTCCTATAACTCCCATAAATCCTCAATGCACAAACTCTGGCAGCACATTGAATATAGATCAGCAGCACCATCTTAGCAAACCAGTCACCAAAGATGAATTCAAACAGGCTCTCTTCTATCTGAATCTGAGGAAATCACGTGGTCCAGATGGATTTACTGCAATGTTTTACCAGAAACAATGGGATGTTGTTGGAGAAGACTTATGTAAAGCAGCTGACTACTGTTTTAAAAGGGGTAGCCTTCCTACTTCATTTGGGGCAACCATCATACATCTAATACCTGAGAGCTTCGAAGCATCCAATCCAGCTGAATACAGAACTATTTCATGCTGTATTGTGATTTATAGAATACTCTCCAAAGTATTGCCCATCAGAATGCAACCTATCTTTCCCACCATTATAAATCCAGCTCAAGCAGGATTTGTCAAGGGGCGCCAGATAGTGGATAACATTTTCCTTGCTCAGGAGGTTATTAGAGGATATGGAAGAAAAGCACACTCACCAAGAATGA